>JAQJVL010000382.1:600000-781200 GCA_035578905.1 Stictocephala bisonia | reverse complement strand
TAAATAATACAAAATTACATTTGATATTCAATTATTATACAAATGTGTCGAACACAGATCACACAAAGTCAAAGTCAAAATATCTTTATTACATCATCGTCAAGATGAGAATAGTGTCACAGAGTTTACAAAATAAGTTTAATTATTGAAAAATTCATTTAAAGTGTAGAATGGTCGGTCTTGTAGCCACGTCTTTAGATGTTGTCCAAATAGCTGTTGTTTAATTTGCACACTCGTCATTCACATACAGTAGCGTACCGTATTATCGTGAAAGAAATTGCGATACCTGTGGCGATACATAAATTTACACTACCTGGTATATTTCGTTGCTAGCGAAAACAGTTGGCAACATGAGTTGCAGGGACGAGGTACTACGCTTCTCCGCCAGGCACCGCTACTCTACAGCTCCGTCCAGACAGCTCACATTCAAGAACATGCCTCTCTATTTTAAATGATTAAAATTCGGAATGTCGCCGTACAGTTATGGTAGACCTGTTCATATATTCTTAAGGAATCAAAGCTTGGACTGGCTGAAATTGGCAGTTGTTTAGAAACAATTTTACTTGCCATAATTCAATCTGAAAAACTCGTATTTTACGTTTTTTAGTCGAAATTATCTCACATATTGGAGGTAGTATTTTAATTTTAAAGTCAGCCAGTCCAAAAGGACACTATTTGTGAACATATTAACACTTATTTCAGCTCAATATGTGGATAAATAACGATAGGAGAGTTTAAAAAGAAGAGGCATGTTTCGCGCCGCCAAATCCACGGGTGAAACCCTCTTAACCCTACAACACAAGTCTGAGCAGAGTTTGGTCAAATTAATCAAAGATCATAGTGTTGAAACATTTAACTTGGTGAATAGGAGGACATTTTACAAATCAAATGGCACATTTGCTTGAAGCTCTTGAAACAACTTGAGAATATGTTTCACAATTGATTGTTATCTTAGGAGATATCTGCATATTTAGTAATTTTGCTTGGTAGCTTATACATGTTAAAGCAAGTCTTTTGCCTGTCCTATTCTGAAATCTGTATTGAGTGCTCAGTCAGTACAAATATAATTTTAACAATTTAAAGAATTCATCAATACAATAGAACAAATTAACAGAAATACAATTATTTTAACTAATTTAAAAGATTATTAAGAGTTAAAGATTGATTCAGTTTACAGTTCTGCTGGCACAAGGAAACTTATTATTCTCTTCAGAATTTAATTTTAAACACTAAACAACAATTATTGCCAATATTTAAATAAATACATGTAGACAATGTTAATTTAGGATGAATTAACAATTTTAATTCTAAAGGAAATAATTCCAGGTAGCCACTCCCACCTCTTCCACAAATCCTGTTTTTTTTTTTTTTTCTCTCAATACAAAATGTTGTCAATGTACTGTTTTTGAGTTCAAAATAAAAATTCCCCTCATCAGCAAAAGACTTTCCATAGGCACCTAACCTACTTATACACAATGCTTATAATTATGTCTCCAAGCCAACAATTCCAAGAGGGGAAGTTAGAGTGACTCCATAAACAACAAAACAAATTCATACTGAAACTTAGGCTAGAGAAACGAAAAAAATCCAGACTCGAACATATCTTAAACATTATAATTACCTGGCTGTTCGCTGACGGCCTTCATCTTGCATGTACGTAGTAACTTTATCAGATTTAGAGAGGTTTCGAACCAACATGCGAGCGGCAAGCTTGGATGCACCTAAAGCCGACCCTAACTCCACTTGTGTCACTCCTTCTGGACCTTTCTTCTCCAGTACACTGTACGCTTGAGCCATCATAGTGCGATCTAAGAGCCTATGGCCCTCATCCAGTAGACCTATCAAGAGTTCCACACTAAACTTAACAACCACTCTGACTCAACTTAATATACACAAGTGTTGTGAAAATAGAAAAATTAAATTTTGTTTACTATAATAATAATAGGCAACCAAAAAAAGACTACCACTTTTTATAAAAATGTAACATATATTTCCTAAAATTCCAGATGGAGATGAAAAAGAAAAACCTAGAATACAGGACGGTATAAATTATTCATAATTTGATAAAATATTGCAGCATTAAGTATTTTATTTGAAAATATATAATTCAGTATGTATTATACATAAGTGCTTTCGTCATATTTTTCTTTAAAATAAACAATACAAACTAAAAATATTAATTGTAATTTTAAAAAATTGTTAAATCTCTTTAAGGTGCATTGGCTACATTAAATTAATTTAAGTTTTACCAATAAAAATAATAATACGTTTGCATTATTTCTATTCTATCATCAGTCAAATTTAATAAGTACACTTTACGTGTCTATGAGAACTGCAATTGAGTAATGACTTCAGATGCAACTAAGGGAGCATAAGGGAGTCAAAATTGAGAAAATTACTGTGATAGTAAGTTATTTCATGGTATATACATCGTGTAACTAAAAAAGTTATCCGGGTATATATGTTCGGATTCTACATCTAATTTAGAGCAGAAAATGAAGAATAAAGTGTTATTGAATTCTGCTCCATTTAGTGTATCTGTCTATATATAATTTTTACAAAAATTAATAACTCGAGAGTGGTTTGACCGACTTGCTTAACATTTTGCACAGCTCTACATTAACTCTAGTAACAGTATAAAAAAGGCACTGAGTTATCTTCAGCATTTAGTCACTGTTTAGTAATGTTTCTTCTGGAATTGTGAACATTTTCAAATCAATCAGTCAAACCGTTCTTGAGTTATTAAATTTTTGTAAAAAACACATATAGACACTAAACGGAGCAAAATTTGACAAAACTTACGTTTTCTGCTCTAAATTATAAGTAGAATCCGAAAATATATAGCTAGGGCATCTTTTTGTTAGACCCTGTATATATTTTATGTCTGTCAATGCCAGCCAACATAGTAACTTAAATGGAAGGGGAAAGACAAATTGAAAACTAGATTGAACATTTAAAATCTAAAGTACAAAGTACTTTGGTCTTTGTGTTTAAATGTAGATCTTCCGTCACAGGGCTAATAAAAGTCCATTTCATAGTAATATTTAATTAAAAAATATACTTTGAAATTCTACCGATCAAAAATACTAATTATTATTCTCATTACTAATTTGTTTAGCATTTTAACTAGTTTGAATTTAACATGATTCTTAGCTGATTCAAAGAGTGTCCAATGATCTTCAACAGAACAAGAATCAACTCACCACATTTATCATCATCCTCATCATCGTAGATGTCATCGTACTTTTGCCACACATCCTTGGGATCTAAAGAACCATCTTCTAAATAAAGTACTCTCAGGGACTTTTCTTTGTTTGCTCCTTTGTACTTCCAGTCAGATTCTGGAGCATCAGGGTACAATGTTCGATATAGTACCTTTGGGAAAAATTGAATTTTGTAAATAGCACAGAAAACTTCAAAAGCAAACATCTTTTAGCCTTTTTAATTTATTAACAGAATGTATATGTAACCATACAAATTCATTAAAACAAAACATACTGAAAAAAGTGCGCCCACGCATAATGCAAACTGTTAAATTTATTTTATATGGTTGACATTTTTATTTATGTGCATATCACAATATAAACATATCTTGTAGAATACCTTTAGTTAACTCTAATTAACTCAAAATCCTCTTGCTATTATATGCTTATTCAGAAATATTTAAGATAACTGTCTCAAATAAGATTCTACCTTCAAAATGGTGTCAGGATTAATAAAGGGGTTTACTTTAACAATTTTCTAATTTAAATAAATATTGGTCTAAGAACTGCGGTAGAAATATTCATGCACACATTATTCATCATTTCATAAGAAGACTTGCACAAACTTGTGATTTTATATAATCCAGGACTTAAACACATTCGCTAGTGAAAATCACATAATACAATTTACTATATAAAGAAATTTTGCTGTTTTAGTTAGCCTACTTAAAATGAGGTATATTATGATTGAATATGGTAAATTAAGTCACCTAGGTTAGACACATTTAGTTCACGTATTTAAAGTTGTAGAAAGTGTTGTTTCAGAGTACTCAAGCACTCTTTTTCAATAATAAAAGTTGTGGCTACCAAAGGAACTGATTTTCTACAAGTACGTATGTCAGTTGTGTTGTAATAAAAAACTAAAAACAAAAAAAAAACTAAAATTATCTTAATGTTTCTGTTTAGGAACCGTGAGAGAATGAGACTTTATCACATTAATTATAGATTACACAACAAATACATAGGGGGCGAAGGACCACTTAATATATACCGATTAAGACGGTGAGGGGAAGAGATAAGACGGTAAATATATATATAGAGATAGAAAGCAGACAGTACCTTGAGCTGATGTAAGGTGAAAATATAACACACTTGGCTGGTTGTCGGTATTCCACCGCTGTGTGATGACCCCGGGGCGAACACGATGAGAAGAGAGAAGTTCTGGTAGGAGTGATTCCGAAGACACAAGGATTGTCTCACACACACACTATCTGGCACACACCCGCACACCACAATAGCACGTGCACAGTACGAGAGTTTGGAAAGCACTGACTGTGTCTGTCTTTCGCGGCAAGGGAAGAGGGGGTTTTGCGCGGTTTTACAATAAGAGAGAGGGGGAAACCTTCTAACCTCCATGCCATATTGTCCAAGTAGTACCAACATACAGAGAATATAACATACATTGAAGACAATTAAAAATAATAGATATATATATACTTATGCTAACTTAAGAATACTAAACATTCCGGCCCCCTTGAAGCATTGCAGGCTTCAACAAAACATTGAACACACAAGAGAAAAAATATAGTACATGGGGGCGGACACTCAGTCACTTATTTCAGGGGCAGAGGGAAGATCTTGACGACTGGACGCGTGAGATGTCCGGTGGCCGTCTTGAGGTCCACGACACGACGATGCCGTCCTTGCCAGGGTGAGTACCCGTCACTCGAGCAAGAGGCCAAGTGAGGGGTGCAGAGGGGGCGTGCACAAGCACGAGGTCACCAATCTCGATGTTATTCTTGGAGCTGGTCCATTTTGAGCGCTGTTGTAGCATGTGGATATATTCCAGGCTCCAACGTTGCCAAATCCGCTGGTGCAAAGATTGTGTCAGTTGCCAATGTTTCAGGCGGTTGAGGGGCACTTCACTGAAGTTGCGTTCAGGGACAGCTGCCAGGGTGGTGCCGATCAAAAAATGACCGGGAGTCAAAGCGGTCAGATCAGAGGGATCACTTGAGAGAGGCGTGAGAGGCCTAGAGTTAAGCATCGCCTCCACTTGAGTTGACAGAGTTATAAACTCGGGAAGGGTTAAAATGGTGTCTCCCATCACACGTTTTAAATGGTATTTTGCCGACTTCACTGCACTTTCCCATAATCCACCGTGATGGGGAGCAGCGGGGGGGTTAAAATGGAAGCTGATTCCACGAGGGGCGGTGAAGCGATGTATCACTTCTTGAGCAGAAGTAGAGTTGACTTGAGTGTCGATGAGGCGACGAAGCGTGGCATCGGCACCGATGAAGTTTGTACCACAGTCGCTGTAGAGATCTGTACACAGACCGCGGCGAGAAACAAAACGGGTTAGGGCGGCTATGAAACCGTCTGTAGTGAGGTCCGTGACAACTTCGAGGTGTACGGCCTTGGTCACCATGCAAACAAAAATACACAAATACACTTTTACGTGCTTGATAGAGCGAAGGGTCAACATTTTGTTCATGAAGGGTCCACAGTAGTCCATGCCGGTAGACGAAAATGGTCGAGCAGGGGTCACTCTTGAGGGGGGTAGGTCACCCATCAGGGGTGTTACGTTGCGAGGTTTATTTTTAAAACAGGTCACACATTTAAAAATTCGTGAACGAATCACACTTCGGGCACATAAAATCCAAACAGACTGAGAGAGGAGAGCTTGTGTGAGCTGAGTAGTGTGGCAATGATCCACGAGCCGGTCCACAATATGGTGTTTTTTGGGCAAAAGCACAGGGTGACGGACGTCAGAGGAGAGTGAGGTGTGGCTAAGTCGGCCGCCTACGCGCAGAAGTCCATCAGCGTCGAGAAAAGGCTTTAGGCGTTGGAGTCTGGTAGTGCAGTCCCGCTGACGTTGAAGAGAAGAGATGTCCTCAGCAAACGACGAGTCCTGGACGAGTTTAAAAATCTTGAGTCGAGCTATGTTGAGCTCGGAGGGAGAGAGAGGACCGTGGTGGGCCGATTTACGACAATTGCCAATGAAGCGCAGCAAGAGTGCTACGATGCGCACGAGTTTATTCCATGAGGAATAGGCGGACAGGAGATCCCATTCAGCTTGGTGAGCGGAGGTGAGGACAACCAAGGGAGTGGTCTTCATCTCTTCTGAGGCTGAGATATCCGTGTCAGTATCGGGGTGAAGAGTGGCGTCAGGCCAATGAGAAGGTGGCATGGAGAGCCATGGTGGTCCAGTCCACCAGAGAGGGTGTTCCACCAGTTCCGAGGCGAGGATTCCTCGCGAGGCACAATCTGCTGGGTTTTCCTTGCTGGGAATATAACGCCAGCTTGAAGGAGGTATGAGTTCTTGAGTCTGAGCAACACGATTTGCCACATAGGTTTTTAGCCTATACGAGGGAGTCTGCAGCCAGGTCAGAGCTACCGTTGAGTCGCACCAGAGAAAACATTTTTGGAGGGAGAGATGTTCTTCAAAAATAGTACAGCAGTGGGCCGTCAGCTGTGCTAGGAGATGAGCAGCACACAACTCAAGACGAGGAAGGGTCACTCGCTTAAGTGGCGCTACACGCGTGTTGGCGAAGACTTGACGTACTAGAATTTCCTCGTTGGCGAGCTGGCAGCGGAGATATAGGACGGCGGCAAACCCAGCTTCGGAGGCGTCGCAGAAACCATGTACTTCGATACTGAGAGCGGCAGAGAGCCGGAGAGCCCGGGGTATGGAGACCGAAGAGAGAGAGGAGAGAGTGGACACGAAGGTGGCCCACTTCGCTTGGAGATCAGGAGTCAGGGGTTCGTCCCACTGCAAACCTTGAGTCCAGAGTAGTTGCATGTAGCATTTTGCTAGCATGGTGCAAGGTGCGAGGTGACCACAAGGGTCGTAGATTCTGGCAATGGTGCTGACCACGTGCCGTTTCGTAGGAAGAGATGGGGGGACATTAAAGTCATAAGTGAAGGCATCCGTCTCCGGTGACCAGCGAAGACCCAGGATGGTGAGGTGAGGTTCATTGTGGTTTTCCAAGAAGACAGGGGTGTCCCGATGATCCTCGGGCAGTGCCTGAAGTAGTTCGGGGGAGTTGGAGGTCCATTTTCGGAGCTCAAAATGTCCAAGTTTCAAAAGCTTGATGAGATCCTCTTGAAGCTTCTTGGCTTCGTCCAAGGTGTCTGCTCCCGACACTATGTCGTCAATATAGGTATCGGTGGCCAGAACCTGGGCGGCCTCAGGGAAGGGGCGGCCTTCGTCCTTAGCCAGTTGATGCAAGGTCCGAATGGCCAAAAAAGGCGAGCAATTGACTCCGAAAGTGACTCGGGTCAGCTTGAAAATAGAGAGAGGGTCTGAGGGCTGTTCCCGCCATAAAACTACCTGAAACAGCTGATCCGAAGGTTGGACTAAAATTTGCAGATACATCTGACGAATATCGCACGTGAACACAATGTTGTGTGTCCGGAATTTCAGCAAAACGTCGCTGATGTTGGTTTGCAATTTGGGTCCTACTAATAGAGTGTCATTGAGGGAGTGGCCACTGCTCGTTTTGCAGCTGGCATCGTAGACAACTCGCAGTTTTGAGGTGTCACCTTTGGTCTTAAGTATACCATGGTGTGGTAGAAAGTTGTGAGGGAGATTTTCTTCAAAGTCATGAACTTTAGTCATGTGGCCAGCGGCTTCGCCATCTCTCATGTATTGTACATAGAGATCACGTAGTTGAGGTTGGAGCTGGAATTTCCTTTCCAGGGAAGACAGTCGCTTCGTGGCTATTTCACGTGAGTGACCAATAGGAGGGTGGTCAGACTTGAATGGCAGTTGGACAACATATCTTCCGTCTTCAGTCCGGCTGTGAGTGGCTGCGAAGTGTTGATCACAAGCTTCTTCTTCTTGAGACTTCCGAGTAGAGTTAGGGAGTTCTTCCTGTGTCCAGAAGCGTTGTAATGAGGAGTGAAGGTCCGCTGAGTCACATGCCGAATGAAGCGTCACGAGGTGTGAAACAGGATAAGCAGAGGCGTTACAAGGTGCGGAGCCCATGACAACATATCCAAAGTGAGTTCCGAAGAGGTGAGGTAGGCCAGGTCCGAGTTCATGACTCTCATGAGTGAATAGTCTTGGGAATAAGGCACCACCCAGGACGACATCAACACTGCCTGGCAGGTGGAAGGTAGGGTCGGCGAGGACGTAGCCCCTGGTGAGACGAAAGACCTCCGGGGCGATGGGAACTCGAGGGAGATCCGTGGTCAGGTGATCCAGGATCAGCATGGGGTGTTGTGAAGCGATGGACAGGCCGGAGAGTGTCTCAATGTTGAGAAGAGTTTGACCTTTATTTTTGGTAATGTGGTCACCAAGCCCTGTGAGTTGAACTTCGGATTTAAACCGACGTGCGCCTAAAAGCTGTGCGGCTCGTTCTGTGATCAAATCCGTCATTGAACCGCAGTCGATCAGAGCTTGGAACACATGAGTTGTACCATGAGAAGAGGTGAGTTTTATTAAGGCTGTGCCTAATAAGACGGTAGAGTGCCAAATACGCGAGTTGGTGTGACCCTGAGCAGTCATTGTCACCGAGGTGTGAGGTGTTGCTTCATGAGTGGTTATCTCCTTAATTGGAGCGGCGAGTTGAGGAGACTTATTGCTTTGAGGAGGGGCGCTATAATTAGTATGTTTGCCCTGAGAAGTGGGAAAATGTAATAAAGTGTGATGCCTTTTATTACAAGTTTGACAGGCGCCTTGAGAGCGGCATTCCTTTAAGTCATGGTTTCCCAAACAGGAAATACAACGCCTATGGTCTTTTACCATGCGCTGACGATCATGAGGAGATTTTTCACGGAAAGCTGCACAAGAGTAAATTTTATGTCCGCTTGAGTTACAAGCAAAACATAATGCCATGGTGGGCTTGCCTTGAGAAGCGGCAGAGGGAGGTTGAGAGGGGTTAGAATGTGCAGTGACCATACTGACATCGCTAGTGCGGAAGGGCACCTTTTTAGGCGCGAAGGCCTTGAGGTTTGAGTGCGCGGGCTTTGAGTGAGAGGTGCTGTGAAGGTTAGCATCCTCCGTTTGCGAACATTCCAAATTCAGAAATTTGATAATATCTGTTACGCCAGGTAACGAGCGTGAAGAGGCTTCCTCATCGGAGTAGGTGCGAAACCCTTCAAGTTTTTTGCGCAGATCATTATCCATCTTGCGCAACAGGAGTGCAGATAAAAGTGGATTGTCATCGGTGACGTTGCATTCCAAGGCATTTAAAGCTTGGGAATGTTCCGTAAAGAGATTCACAAATGAGCGCAATCCCTTGAGAGAGGTGGCGGTTATGTTGGGTAAATCCAACAGCTGGTTGAGGTGGAGAGATTGCAGTCTTCTCGAGTTGTGGTAACGTTCTCTCAGCAGGTTATATGCCACCAGGTAGTTGGCCGCTGTGAGATTTAGGCTTTTTACCAGATTAAGCGGCTCGTTACTTAGCACGCTTAGAAGGTATTGGAATTTCATCACGCTCGAAAGGGAAGCGTTTCTGTGTATTGTAGTGTCAAATAAATTGATGAAACTGGTCCACGTGAGGGGATCACCAGAAAATTTCTGCAAATCGAGTTGGGGCAGGCGGACATGAGAAACAGGGGGTTGAGAGGCGGCTGAAGCATCACTAAGAGCAGAGGGTGTGTTAGGCACTTCGGGAGGTAATAATACTTCAATGGTTGCGGAGATGAAAGAGAACAAAGACTCTATGTCGTCCTGATCACGTGACAAAGTATCATCAGGGATAGGATCATTTTCGATAAACAAAGCCCTTTGGAGGTGGTTTTCAAACTCAGCCTTTTTTTTCCTGATTTCATTTGCATAGGCAGCAAGTTGCTTTAGTTGGACGGGAGTAAGCGGCTTGTCAGTCTGGGCTAGCTCATCAACAGCGGTCTTCAGTTTAGTAAACCGAGTTTTGGTCAATAACGTGGACCGGGTGTAGATAGCAGAGGTAAATTCTCCAACTTTGGGAGCCATCTTCAGAGATATAAAACACTGAGTTACTTTAAATCAATAAAAGACAAATTACAATCCACAGAGTGAGAGAAGTCCACCAAATAGTATTGAGGTCACTGAGGCGTAGGGGTCATATAGCCAACGAACATAGAGTAGGCCTATGGTATCATATGTAAACACAGTGCAAAACCTAAATTAAGAATAAAAAAAATACAATAAAATATTTTTATGCAACAACAAAAGACAATGGCGTCGGGAGACGTGATGTGTGAATAATAATTAAAAATATTCACCGGAGGACAAGTTGACTGTGATTACAGAGACTATAATACAACAATAAAAATAAATTACACTGGTCATATAGCAATTTACAATCACTTGAGTCAGGAGACTTGAGGTGTCAAAATAATGAACTATTACGACAAGAGGTGTCAATTGTAATGGCACAAAACAAAATTAACCTACTGCCAAAAAATGACGAGTGTAAAACAATAAGTTTTAATTTAAATCCTAATATAAGAAAAATATCTACAGTATTATTAACTTGTTAGCTTTGAGTGTTAACAATGTATACAACCAGAGAGAGAGAGCAGTAAATCTATAACTATACAAAACACAGCTTATTGAAGGGCCCTATGTCATATGTAAACAAAATATTTCAAACAAAATACAAGTTTTGTTTCAGCTAAATTTTGTTAAAATAAACAAAAACTCCTTTTTATTACAGTGAGATAAAGTGTTAAGTATTTCATATAATTATTTGAATATGTTTAATAATATTTGAAAACAAGAGAATCCAAAAAACCTAATATATAAACAAGTGTCGCAAAAGGTACAAGTTTTTACGTTAACTTTCGTTAAAATAAAGAAATCAATTTAAACACAATAAAATACATTATAACATTCTTAAATAATCATAGAAAGTCTAAGCTAGCTGAGTTAAACATCAAACAATCAAATGTAAATAATTCACATAAACAATAACAATGGGAAGTGACAGTTGTCGTTTGACAGATGTCAGCTGTGCTGCCTAGTGCAGCTTTGATCGTAATGGCACTGGCAGTGAAGGCTAGAATGGTGGGGAGGTGAACACGCGGGAAATATCACAATGGGAAACACCACGTGCAGCCAAATTCGCGGGCAATTACTTTCACTGATTAGCAAATATAGACAAATATCGAGTTTGAGAGTTATTGAGGCAAAGTTCACACATAAACCTTTATGAGAGAGTTTTTTTAAAAGATTGTTGAGAGGTTGTGAGATCGATTTGAACTGTTTTGTCCACAGAACGGTGTCAATTCATCCGACTCGGAAGGACCATGTTTAGGAACCGTGAGAGAATGAGACTTTATCACATTAATTATAGATTACACAACAAATACATAGGGGGCGAAGGACCACTTAATATATACCGATTAAGACGGTGAGGGGAAGAGATAAGACGGTAAATATATATATAGAGATAGAAAGCAGACAGTACCTTGAGCTGATGTAAGGTGAAAATGTAACACACTTGGCTGGTTGTCGGTATTCCACCGCTGTGTGATGACCCCGGGGCGAACACGATGAGAAGAGAGAAGTTCTGGTAGGAGTGATTCCGAAGACACAAGGATTGTCTCACACACACACTATCTGGCACACACCCGCACACCACAATAGCACGTGCACAGTACGAGAGTTTGGAAAGCACTGACTGTGTCTGTCTTTCGCGGCAAGGGAAGAGGGGGTTTTGCGCGGTTTTACAATAAGAGAGAGGGGGAAACCTTCTAACCTCCATGCCATATTGTCCAAGTAGTACCAACATACAGAGAATATAACATACATTGAAGACAATTAAAAATAATAGATATATATATACTTATGCTAACTTAAGAATACTAAACAGTTGCTTTTACATGTGTTTTATGGAAATATTATATAAAAATCAGCAAACTATGTGATGTTCTTACCACATCTGATTTGATAAATTTCTGGAAGTGTATAGTCTTGGACAGTTTTTTCAGAGTGAGAGCCAGTTCAGGGTCTTGACGCAACACGGAGTACTCCTCCATGTAGTTGGGCTTAGTTTTTAAATGGGATATCACTTTCTCCGTAAGTACCAGAGCCTTCGGTCGCCTTTCGACAAAGAAACGCGGCAAATGTAATAACAACCCACAAGTATTCTGCAATCCCAGCTTTTGGTGAAACATCTGGAAACATATACAATCACAATTTTACTAATTTAATGAAAACACTAAAATGTTCTTAATTACATTTGTTTGAATAAATATAATTTTAATTCAGAGCTTGTCACTTCAAATAACTTTGAATAATGTTTAAGCTCACTTGAAAAGCATCCTCATCACAGAATATTATACAGTTCCAGAAAAAGTTATAAGGTTGATGGTCATCATGACACGGTGTCTGTTCAACAGTTATCATCAACGTAGATATAGGAAGTTTCTCACTTCCTATTTTGACAAATCACTACTGTACTAACGAAAAACCAATATTCAAAAATTTTTTAAATGGATTTCATCAACAATTTCAGCCTCAGATATGATCAACCATCTTGCTCAACCAAATAAAGACATTTGCAGTAATATTACTTGTAGTATAAAGTTTTTCGATGAGTTAATTTTATTACTTAAGTTTTTTAAAGAAAAAAAAACAGGAAACAGTATTCGCATTATTTTATCTCTGATTTTAATTAACTTTATTTTTTTTATGTATAGTACAAAGTTCATGTTATAGCCCAGACTTATTACTTATTAATCCAATGTACTAAAAATCACAAATGTCAGACTGTTTACTGTAGTTCTACTTCATGAGCTAGTAGGTGTAACAATTTAAGTAAAATATTTTTTTCCTAAAAGATATAGATGAATTTTTTTTTTAATGAAAAATTATAAAGCATAATATTAATAAATTATAAACCTTTTCAACAGTACAGTACAACCTCGATTATCCGACCTAATGTGGCAAGGGTTAAGCCGGATAAGATAAAAGCCGGATAAAACATAAGTCATAAATAACTTGGTTTTATTGGAGAAACACGTTAAGTAACTGATAACAGACAGCAGGTATAAGCGGGGCGCCTACAATTGCATGTGACACAACTTGCTCTGCAGCAATTGTAATGAAACAAACGATGTTTATCACAATCGTCAACTTTGACACTGCTTGTGGGTGTGTAGGCTACGTATAATGAACTGTTCCACTTCCACCACTTGCGAAATGGACTCTTCCAGCTAGCCACACTAAACTAAAGTAAACAATATTGCTAGCTCGGATTGGCTCTGATCTTCAGGCGTATCATTAAATTATTACGCAGTAACACGTCAGCTTGTCGAGAGAGGGTGACTAGTCAATACAACTCCTGCAATTTGTGAAATGCAAAACCAAAACACTCGTGTACGACATTTTTGTTTCAAAACTGAAAGGCTCTTTCGATTAATTGTAATTTTATCTTGTAAATTATTTTTATTCACAAGAACCGGATGACATGGACTGCCAGATAATCGAGGTTGTACTGTACATATTGTTAATTATACTGTGCAACAGAAATAGTGTGTGCAAGCACAAATTTTAGTTCAAATGATTTGCACAAGGAAGCCTAGAGCTATATCTGAATGTGAACTGAATGGGAAAACAATTTAATGGCAAATATTCATAGTCTAGATAGGGAATAAAGCTTCAATACTATGTGTAGTTTATATTTTTACAAATTACAAAATAAACTCGTTGAGAACATCTATACACTGCTGTCCATTACCTAAATTACTGGTAATTTTCTAGTACAAATTTACATTAAATTAAATTAATACATAATGTGATGCAGTTTAGCAATACACTTAAGTCCCTAACTATGGTGAAATTATTCTTGTAAAATTATCACTGGCCTCACCTGTTTAGTAATTAGACGGTGTTTATGCAGCACTTTCCGCAAATAGAAGAGTGCTTTAGCATCTTCCCCTATGGTCTGCAGACTGTCCCGACCCTGTGTGATTTCACCATGGTAACGACTGCGACCAACCCGTTCTAGAACCAAGTACTGCATCGTAGTCAACTCAAGGTTAGGGTTGACATCGGGATTCTGAAGAGCTCTGCGTCTAGCAGCTTGATTTGCCACCACCACAAGTTTGTGTCCCCATCTATAAAAGTTTTCCTTGAAGAAAGATATATACTATATAGTTTTTTGGTCCACTTGAATCTAACAATTTTATTTATTCAACAGGGGTTTTTTGTTAAACAGTTTGTACATCACAGATTGATTTAACATACTGGAAGATGTTCTTATGAAAAGATTCAAAAGTTCAGGAATGGTATGAATATGGCCTTGAAGAAACATAATCTTAACACAATTCAAACACTTTTTCACTAGCTATCTTTAGTTTGTGAGCCTTTATTAACTAAAAATATCTACATAGTACTTTGAAAGTCTGTAAAACAATAAATTTAATATAATAAAGAAATCTAAAGGAAACTTTACTATTATGGTAAATTTCACAACTCTTTGAAGTGGATTATGGAACAACACCACAGCATTTTGTTCCAAATCTCTTTAATCATTCCAGCAAGAAAAATGCTATCGAATGGACTTTTGAACAGTGTATATTATCTGGTAAAACAGCATGTTCAGAAGAAATATAACCATTTATGCTTTTAAATTTGATTGAAACCGTAAAAAGAATAAACTTTATTTATCTCATTCCTTGTAGAGAACAGAAAATAAACATCACTAAAAATAAACAAGCCAGTAAAACACTCACTTTTAATCTTCATAATACATAAAACCAAAGCAATTGACTGACTGATCACAGTTTCTCAAAATCTAAGATTTACGAACACCAACACACCTTGTACAAATATACTTTAAAGGCTCTAGATACATACTCAGAAAGAATTTTAATATATTTTATCTAAGATATCTATAATAAGGTAGATAAAAAAATTGGGTGTGCGTCGGACCACACGGTGGAAGTTATACTTCTTTGGCCATTCTCATACACCCACTCATGCACACAAACAGACAGGATATATAAATGAAATATAAGACATTTTTCAATATTATTCAATATATTTATCTTCAATATATTAAACGTGACTTCATTATTATATTATACACCTATATTATCATTATCAGTAATTTCTTCGATTAAATTTCTTCGATTAACAATCGATTAATCGATAGTTCTTAAAAATTTGTTCTTACTTTTCAGCGTGACGCGGTTTCTCGACCAACATCCCATCCCAAAGTGTCTAACGGGCGCAAAGAAGTATAACTTCAAAAATATCACAATACCAACAGATCAGAGCCTTTCTTACTATAGACCATGTGATTGAAAAAACTTAGATTGGTGCAACATGACAAAATATTTTTTGTTAACAACCTAGGCATATTTTTCATTTGAGTAGCAACTTTTTTTGAGCATCAACTTTGGTAGATTCCAACGGAGTATGGGGGTTCCTGTAGCTCCCAACGAGGGCAGATAATACAAATACTTACAAAGTAGTACATATATTATAGTGATAGATATCAGTAAATCACACATACAAACATTATATTAAATGAGTTTACAAAGATTTAACAGAAAAAAGACTTACATTTTATTAGCATGTATCTATGTATGGAGACACGAAACTAAAATTAAATAAAGACAAACAAACGTGTATGAAAAGACAGGAAATGTTCTAAAAACAGACCCGCTACTATCATGGTATTAATAACAAAAAGGAAAAATAGTGACTAACTCACTGACTGATCAACCCCATTCAAACATGTAATTTGGTCTTTAAATTTATTTCAAGCGCTAGAGAAGCATTAAGAAATGATTTTTATCTCCGACCTCAGTACTCTTTGCCCCACTGGCCTCTTACTTGTAAAAAGGTTCCATAAAGAAAGGTTCAGGTGAAGTGTATTCAACTGTTTGATGTAAACATTGTAATGTTGGCTAGTATAATCAAAACAAATAATACATATTATAAAAAACAAACAAATAAAAACAAACAAAAGAGATAACAAATATAAACAGTTGAAAATAAGAGGAAATCATCGTTATTTTTTATTGGCAACTGATATATAGCTTGGATATCACACAAGTGGTAGTCCAATTACCAAATTCATTGTTTGTTTAGCAACTCCCAGGGAATATTAACAACTTACGGATTGCTGAAGATTCGAACACAGCTATGGATCACATAGTTTATGACTGCCTACTATGATCATTTAAGGCAAGGGGAATGTTTGGATGGTTTTCATTTAGTTATAGAAGCATGGTTGCAAAACTTAGACTTAGCTATGTGATGGGAGTAACAATAAGACACAAGTAGATTTTATTCTTGACTTTTCAGTTAGGTTTCTATTTTTTCCTTATCCGAGAGCAGGCAGAAAAAGCTGATACAGTGAATAAATCATTATGTTTTTATTCATTCTAGTTTTGCAAATAAATTAAGTACATTGCATGGTTTAGTAAACAGTTAATTTTTAAACCAGCTTCAAAATATATATTATGTTAAATAATATATTTTTGCTGACTTGGTAGCTCAGAGGCTGAGGCTTCCAAAAATATAGCAAAAGGTCTAGGATTTTAATCCCTAACTTAAACATTAAAACTTTTCTACTGACCCCTCGGACCGTTCTCATAGAAGAATAACTGAACACTGAATACATCTTACAGTAGGAATTTATATGCAGTAATCATGCATGAAATTGTGTAGCTTCATCTAATATGGTTAAGATAAAATTAAGCCATTCTTAAACACGCGCATAAGATACCCATCCATACACGTACAGTGGTATTGACCCACCCACCTTCCCATACACGTACAGTGGTAATGGCCCCACCCTCCCGCCCTTACACAAAACATTGGTATTGACCCACCCACCCGCCCTTACACGAACATTGGTATTGACCCACCCGCCGGCCCTTCCACGAACATTGGTATTGATGTTCGTACCATGAACCAAGTAATGGTTGGTACTTAACTCGTTGAATGAAGATCATGCACAGACCTAAGGGCCAATGAGAACAGGGAACTGAAGTTAAAAAAGATAAAAACATCCTGTATTATTATATAGCATTCTTTTTAGTAAATTCTTTTTAGTTATTGCTATTCCAGATTGGTTTTGGAAGACGGGCAGATGAAGTGCCATGTATACCTAACGTGGAGATGAATAATGAAACAACATTTCTCGGGATCATACTAGACAAGAACCTCTCTTGGACACAGCATATCGACATGTTATGCAAGAAGCTTGCTTCAAGTATATATGCTATGAAGCGAATCAAAGCAACAACAGACGATACAACCCCAAGAACAGCCTACTTTGCGCTCTTCGAGTCACATATGCACAATGGACTTCTGGTTTGAGGAGGGAGCTCTGCCACCAACCTTCAGCGAATACTTGCTGAACTACAACGACTCGATACCTGCAGAGACATACAAGTCACTGAAGATTTTTACAACTGTGGCACTTTACATACAAGAGGCCATACTGTATGTAGTGAAAGAATCACCACCAACATGTAATGAACTACAGCCCTATATACAGGCACAACATATATGATCTCTCAACTCACCACCTGACACAGTATGAAAAGAAGCCCACATACATAGGAAGCAAACTCCAAAACCTACTTCCACAGGATCTTAGAATAAAGAACAAGAAGGAGCTGAAACCTGCACTTCACAAATGGCTTATTGACCGTCCATTTTACTCCATGGAAGAGTTTTTTCAACAAACCTTTGACAACGGACATTCTGGAAAATAAACATACATAATTTCTTAAATATGTAAAACCTAGCTTTAAAATTGACGCTGTAACTATTCTTGATGAATATGTTAGAAAAAGTTTTGTTTGTCTTGTCTTGCTAGGAGATTTAAGTTCAGATTTATGCCTTTCTGACCTATAACTCCTATAAATGTAAACTGAAGTTAAACTATTTACGAATCAACATGCAATGTTAAAATTAATCAGAGACATGCTAAACCAGTTTTATCTCATCTCCAAATTGATCAGATTCAACTTTACTTACGTATTGACAACATCCTTGTAAGCTAAAGGACGGATTACATCAGTTATGTCCTTTCTTGTGTGATATGTGGCACAGGAGCCGACTATTCCAACTGCTGGGTCCTCGACTTTGCAATGTGGATAAATATTTTGTGGTATTTTCTCCTAGAAAATTCATCGAGTTGTACAAGAATAAATTTTATCACATGAAATATAGTACAATAATTTGCTCAATTTGGGCATCCTAGTGTGAATATGAATTACATTTGCGATCAGGATTTCATCTGGGGAAACATGATTACAAATCTTTTAAAATCACTACATGGAAATTACTTTAAGACTGGAAAATTTTCACTTTTTATTTAATGTTATCTTATAAGTTCAATATAAGTACAAAGCTTCCATCAAGTGTTCCCATGCACTGAGAAACTATCAATTTAATTATAATAGTAACTACACTACTTTAAATATCCTCTCAACAATAGTATAGTTTCTATCGAAAACCTCTTTAAACTCTTGGCAGCTTTTTTAAATAAGGTAAAATGTAAAAAGTATACTTAATTGTTTTATTTTATAATTTAATTTTATATTATTGCTCTTTGTGCATAAAATCAATGATTATTTAAATATGGCAAAATACAATATTAATGTATTTAATAATACATTCATGAATTTAAAAATGGCTGTTTTATGTAAGGGGGAAATGTAGGTTTTTCTGATTTCCTAATGGATTTCGGAAACATAAGTTTACAATTTCAAATCTGTAGTAAAATGATTTGATAAGTCAATAAGAAACAATTACTTACAGCACATAATATATATAATATTCAGAAATATTAGGAGAATATATTTTACAATGTTTATTTATAACTTCTAAAGTCTTGAATAAGGGAAGCATGAATGAACCCAGACCACAGTCCTACTCTAGTAACGGGACTCCCAATATAAATCAAATCATTTATTGTAAAAACACCATACAAGTATGACGTCTGCAGCAAGGCCAAATTACAAGACTGGTTTAATTAGATCAAAGTATTAACTTACACTATAAATACAATTTTCAATTAAAATTTTTTTAAATTTCTTTAAATTTAATACATAGTAGCTTTTTTATGCCATCAGGTAAGACATTAAACATAGATTTCCCCTTTCATTCAAAACTTTTCTATGTACTGATGTAGACTGACCTTCCAATGCTTATGTTATTTTTATCAAGTATTACATCATGTGTGTCTGCTGCTGTGGAAAAGTGATTAAAATTCTCTTTAATATATAAAAGGAATGCTAGAATCTATAATGATGGTAGAGACAGAACACCCAGACTAATTAATAATAGTTTACATTGAGTTTGAGGTGGTACGCCACATATTAGCCTAATAGCTTTTTTTTAATATGAAAGTTGTTTTTGAGTATCCTGAATTTACCCACAATACTATGCTATAATTTGGATGACTGTAACATAGGTGTAATAAATGCCAAGAAGGATTTCAGGTGTAACACTTTTAGAAAGAGTATGAATAATAAAAACCCCTTTAGCTACCTTAGCTGATACATTATCGATATGCTTAAACTATTTTAAATCAGATTGAATAGTAATACCCAGAAACTTCTTTTATATTAGGTCTCAGGCTTTCAAATCCTGAACCTTCTCCACATTCAGACACAACTTATTGGCATATATCCTTCTCTTTCAAATTTCACCAAAACTAAACTTTTAAATTCACCAGGTATCAGAAATAATAACCATGTAGTAATTGCACTAGCCACAAATCCAAAATACAAATGATTTAGTTATCACTCTACGTCCCTCTTCTGCCCTGACTATTGGATTAATGTCCCTATCTTAGAATAAGTCAATCTTAGAACCATTCTATCTTAAACTAATTTATATTTGCCTAATATTATATTAGTATTTCATATATAAACTTAAATAAATCACTGAAGTATTAAATCATCCAATTTAATGTCATTAACACTGAAAGAATTTATCTAGTTATGATCATTACTTCTATAGGTAGAAAATAGTTTTATTTTAACTTCACTCACCAGTTCACATGGGCTACAAGCTTGCGCGTGACTTATTTAACGAGTGAACTTTTATTTACTGACTGTTGGCTCAGTGGGGATTCGAACATTGGACCAAGCCCTCCGCAGTCCTAAGCCTTAACCACTGAGCCACCGCGCCGGCAAAACTAACATGCCTTTTTGGGACCCAGAAACATTGCTATCAAACTTATGAAGTCTCTTTATTAATACTGGCAACTAGACCAATTCTAAATCAAACTGCTACTTACAGGTTCAATGATCACTCCAAGTTCAGGATCAATGTGTTCAAATCTATCAAAAAGAACGAGAGGTGGCCTAGGTTCTGGCAGCTCATAAAAAGAGACAGATTCTAGCCGTTTGACTCCTTCCCACAAAAATGACTTTGAGACCTCATCTTTAGGTTTGATAGGGAAATACGGGCGGTTATTTAATCGCAGCCATAAATCTGAAAGAAATAAATAAGATAAACTACAAGAAAGTGAAAGTCACACAGCAGAAGTTTAATCTAAGTACAAAAGAGTCAAACATTATAGTTCAATCGATTTTAGTAAATCACATTTAGCATTCTCAGTCAAGAAGGGCTCATGAAGGAAAAGATAATTATAGTACAACCACTAATATAATTAGTTTAGATAGCTGTTGTAATTTCATATATTTTTTTTTTAAACAGTGAAATAATAATACTCGTATGTTCTTTTACCGCCGCCTAGTCCTAGTAATACAGTAGAGTCTCAGTAATCTGGCCCTGGGTTGAGCAAAGGAAGTAAAATTTGCGAACGTATATAACATAAATGAACTTTAGTATTATATAAAACTAGTTCTAATTGCCTATTTGATGAGAATAAAGGTTAGAAAGAATGTATGATACTAAATAGAAAAGTAAATTACACTTTGGTAAAAAAAATACAAATGACAAACTTATTCTAGAAATAATACTGGTTAAAATTACCTTTTTTCTGTCTTAACAGTTCTTCAGTTACATTACTGCTATGTACATTTCAAAGCATATAGCTTCATCATCAGGCTTCCAAAAACGTCACTGTTTAAAACATTAAAACACTAAAACTATAAAACATTTAGTGTTAGTATGTTTTAAACAGTGACGTTTTTGGAAGCCTGATGATGAAGCTATATGTTTTGAAATGTACTGTACCGGGTCTTTGACCGGTACATTACGTTTTTTTTTGTCGTTGTCTGCCAGGCTGCCTGAGATTCGCTTTTGCCTGCGATTCGCGTAATTTGGTGGCTGTTGGCCCGGATCCGTTCGTTCCGTGTTCCGGCCTTCGTCTGTCAGGTTGGCCATCAGTCTAGATTGTTCTAGTAGAGTTCTGCTCGGCCGAACCTCCTTACCATGCCAGGCTAGAGCTCCTAAAACTCCAGGGTCCTTGAGTGGGACGTTCAGCCCTCAGCCTGCCGTCCGGGGATTGCTGACCATTCTGCACTGCTAGCCTGGCCTGAGGACCATGTTGGAGCCTGGAGGCGCCCGCTACCCGCTCTACATCTTTGTGGTATAAGTCTCCTGTCCTCAGGTCAGTGTATTCCATCTTGTTTTCCCGGCGGCTGAGCTGGGGGTTGCTAATGTGAAAAATATAAAAAAAAGAAGAAAAAAAAGTTTGTGGAACTTTATGTGGCCTAGGCCTGAGCTTCTAAACTTGGACAGTGATTTTAAGCAACACAGCCATTGGGGACTTATTTATTTTTTTTGATTAAAGGGAAAAGAAAACGTGAAATACCAAGAACTTTTAATGTTAATATTTATTGTTATTTAGTTTAATTAGTTTATTTTCTTGTTACATTTGTTTAGATTTTTATATTTGTTAGGTCCCCATTGTTAAATCCTGTTATTATTTATTTATATGCTTAGGCCTAGTTATTGTTATTTATTTTTTTGTTAAGTGTATTAGAGATGTCTTGAAGTGCATTTTTACTCGAACGGTACCGTGTTAGATTTTCTTTTTAATTGTTTAATTTTTCATCTCACCAAAAGGGGATTATGGTGCTTTTGCTTAACTTCTAATTCGGAGCTGCCCAGGGATTCCGGCTTACTCCCTGGCCCAGTGGAATTATGGGATTTGGGCTAAATTGCCGGTTTAATTGTTGTTTGCCAGAAGTTTTCTAAATTTTCATTTTTATGTGGGCATTAAATTTATCTTACGTTTTGGGGGTCTCCGGCTAAACTGCAGATAGGCCATGTAGTTGTTAATTTGGTAATTTTGGTATTTGTTGAGTTTGTTGTTTTGTAGCTTTTGTTTATTATCTTGTTAATTTTAGGGTTTGTTATTATTGATTTAAGTGCGAATTAATATTGTGGCCTTCTGCCGTTTTGATTAATTAATATTTTCTGGTTTTCATGATAATAAAGTCATTTTGCTCAGCTGCCGAGTGTTATTTTGACCCTCCAACTGCCACCCGTGATCCCATCGCTTGACTGGTTTTGAGCCATCCCCCAGTTGGCACGCTTTCCAGCTTTGGTGGGGGGGGGGGGGGATGGGTCTCAGTACATAGCAGTTATGTAACTGAAGAACTGTTAAGCCTGAAAAAATGTAATTTTAACCAGTATTATTTCTATAATATAACAGTTCTGGAGGCTAATAAAACAAAATGAATAAACTTATTCTATCTACGTACGTACTGAACTGTATTTTACATAATAGAAACCATGGTACTAAACGTAAAAAATAACTGGAATTTTAAAGTGCTCTGTCGTAATTTAATTATGACATTAGAAAAACGTTGTTATTAGTATTTGTTCTTGATAAACAGAGAAAACTTAAAGACATTTTTCTGCAGTCTCTTAAAAACTATCATATCGGATGTTGACACACCGTTCTCCTCAGCCCAAGTGATTGCAGTGGCAAATGCTGTCAGAGCCTTATCGCTGTTTACTGAAGGCTGTGCTAGAACATCTGGTTCCCCACCACATTGTCCTCGTCACCGTTGTCCCTGTCCAGTATGTCTTCAACGATTTCATCATCTATCATGATCGGCTGCTGTTCCTTTGCATTTCCAGCTAACCACTCATTTACATCGCCTACTGTAAGTTCCTCGGAGTCATCAACAAGCTGTTCAGCAATTACGTCTGTTAAGATATTGAGATCGTTATCTTGTAGTTGCTACTTGTCGGAGTCATTTTTGTTTTTATTTTTATAGGCTTCCAATAAATTTAGAGTCGGCCACAAATTTCCCCATGAACAAACAATAGTTGTTGTGTTTGGCTTTTCCCAAGCACATGCTAGATGAAAAACAACATCTTTAATATTAGTATCTTTCAACTCTTGTACAACACTTCCTTCTTTTGATAAAACACAGTATAAAAGACTTTTTTTGTAACTCATTTTTACAGTTTGTATAACATTCTGGTTCATAGGCTGGATTATCAGGGTTACATTAGGGGGCAAATATAATACGCAAATCTGACCATCTTCAGATTTTAAGCTCTCTCCAAAACAACACACTCTCCTCTGCATTATAAATTTGCTCTGGGTCTAGGTTCATTTCTTGAACAAGTTTCTTAAACTTTTCAATAAAGGGTGCCACAAATTCAACATCACATGAAAGTTTCTTGCCAGTTAAGGATAAAATTTGAATTCCAAATCATTTTTTGAATTTGTGTAGCCAACCGACACTAGCACCAAAATCATCCTTTTTCATAATTTTACTATAAAATAGTTTAGCTTTTCCCATTAGAAGCTCACGTGATATTGGAGCATGTCTTAGAACTTAGGCTTAAGCGGCCGGTGTCATAATTAGAATCTACAGTTTCCGGTGACAACCGCGTCAAGGTACTATCTACATTTACCGTTGTAAATATTGTAGATAGTACCTTGACGCGGTTGTCACCGGAAACTGTAGATTCTAATTGGAGCATGTCTGTTCCTCTCTTGCATGAACCATGCATAAAGTGCATATTCCAGTTGTGGAAACTCACCCGTTTTAAAGTCTTTCTTCCACAAACTTTGGAATCCTTATTCTTGAAAAAAGATTCAATCTGGTCCCTCTTCTTATTCTCTTCTCAATGTTGTGAATAGTTGCACGTCAGACATTTTACTCAGTGGCCAAATGCAATAACTTTTCACACTCACATACAAAGACGCCATGCAAATAAACAAGATGCAGTTAAGCAGCCGTGTAAGCAGACAACAGTCACAGTCACGCAATGTGTATTTAATGCATTTGTCTGTAGGTCGCGCGCCTGCAGCAACATGAAAACTGCCGACCCCCACGGCTCTACTGAGTGCCAGATTACTGGATGTTTCGAACTGGCACAGGGCTGAATCACAGAGACTGTACTGTATAGAAAATTTTCACCCTTATGCACATATGCGTATATACCTTAGCTCGTGAGACAAACCAAAAAAATATTTGGAAACAAACTGAGTTTGTAAGAAATAAGATAGAAAAACACTGATCAACTTATTCAAAAATTGTAAAGATCCTTTGGTTAATCTGCAAATCACTTGAGTCAAAATTTACTATTACAAAAAATAAGAAAAAGATTTTAGACCCAGATTAACACTTTTCTTTTGACATACTTTTATATTATTCATATTTAAGTTAGTTTTACTATTGGTTTCTTTTATTATTTAATATTTTTATTATTATTATTATTGTTATAAACTACTACTAATTAACTATTTATTGATGATTTTATAGAATTTATTAATTACTTGTTACTTACTTGACTTCAAAGTTGTTTTAAGATTTTAAATTGATGTCATATTTTTAATTTATAATGGCTTTTGTTAGTGTTCTTGTTTATTTATTTTGTTATTGTATTACCGCTGACTTAAAATACACAAAGATAGATTTGTCATCCAATGCCACATTTTTTGTCTTTAATTATCAGCTGTTTTGGGTTCCAGAAGTGGAGCACTAATGTAGTCCTATGTAAATGTAATGCAGGTTAAACAACCAACATAATATTTAGGATTAATACTTGATGACAGTCTTCGTTATAATAAGCATGTTGATCATGTCATACAACACACTTCTTCTGGGCTTAATGCTTATCGGTTCACTAAAAGTTGTTATAAAAAAAAACTTTATGAACTGTATGTTTTATTTATTTACTAATTCAGCAATTTGTTCTGGAATCAGCATATATGGGGCCATTTCAAAACAAAATTTAGACAGAGTACTAATTATTCAAAAAGAGGCCATAGGGATAATCTTAAATTTAGATTATTTTGAATCCATAAATATTCACTGCAAAAACCAAGTAACAATTTATTCCTTACATTTGTTCTATATATTATAAATTCTATATATAAAACAATATTATAAATGGAACAATCATTCAGCATTTAATGCATCTTGGAGATGCCATTCTTATAAAACATGAAATAAGAACAGAATAGCCACTGACTAGCAGAATTTGGAAACCTTAAAACCGAAAACAACATATCAGGAAAACCAATTTTTTTGTGAATTTCAAGAAGGTATTATCTATCATTTCTTTAACTTTAATTATAATGTATAATATTTATCTGGACGCCATTCATGTAAAAGTTCTTTGTACTTTTTTTAATAGAGATCTTTTCAATTCAATTTGTTGACAGTTTTACAAAATGCATGATCAGGAGAAAGATTTGGGTGATCTAAGTAGTTGAAAAAAATACTTTCTACTTTGAAAAAAAAAGGATAACCCAAAAAATAACAGCGCTACGAATTAATTATGCAACAACAATATATCGTTGCAAAGCACTTTTGAGTAAAACTTTGTGCAAGAAAATAGTGTTGTTAAGCAGTTTTCAGTAAAAATTAAAATAAGGATATATCGTTGTTGGGCAGCCAAAGGGCCGAACAACGATATATTGTTTACTTTGTTGAATATTTGTACACTAAAAATGAATATTTGTTTATTTCACTAAAATTAGCCTATTAATAGAACAACCTAAGCAAGGCAGCAAACTTAGTAAAATGGTAAACTTGAGACAGATGCACACTAAACACTAAAAAAAAAATAGTTAGTGAAATATTTTGGAGCCACTGGCCTCTAAATGGTTTACTGTAAACGGTTGACAGTCACATTTTAAATAGGTTGATAAAGGGTACTTGAACACTGAAATGTTTTGCAACTATTGCTTCTATTATTTAATAAAATATACTGTATTTTTTCTTCTTATTTGGAAAAAGAGAGGCTAGGTATTATATTATATTCAGATTTGGTAGTTCACTGTGGGCAATTTCCATTCTTCTGAGCGATTGCAGTTTGCAGGGAGTGATCTTATTACTCTGACGGTTAAACAATAATCAAAATCTTGATTGTGTCTCGTATTATGGCAGAAATGTGTTTTTCAAGGTTATTGTCTTCAGAGTCATGCCTGACTCTGACAGCATGACAGTCATGCCATATTCATTTGTCTGCAGAGAGCTTCAAATGTTAGACCTACACATTAGGATGATCAGAAATCAGACTATAGCTGATATATATAATAAAGAAACCAAGAATTTTAAATTGAACAGAGTATTAGAGCTGATAGATGTGGTAGCTGGTTTACTGATGATAAAGGTTATACAACTGTTTATTTAGAGTAAAAATTATGCTGATTTTTTATATACCAGTACATTTTATATGATGAACTACTTACAATTAGGATCAAAATGAAAGGGGTGGTGAATGGGTGCAGTGCATATGTCATACAGACCTAGAGAGTGAATTTGACCAGTAATTTTTAACTATATATTACCATTTGGTGTAATCCCATCTAATCCCTCAAGACAAATTTCATCCAAAACTCCCTTTATATAATTTGAAGCATGACTTGGTGCCTCTGGAAACTTGAACATTTTCGTAGTTCAATTTTCCTATAACAAAAATAAAAATTAAAGACATTTGTAAAATTGGTATGGCTATGCTAAGAATCTAAGTAAAACATAACACTGGCAGAAGATCAGCCCTCCCACTGGCAGTCCACTTCTTCTCCAATGACTTTTGTGTTGTTCAAATGAAAGTAAATGATTGTCATTAAACATAAAATAAACAAATGCCTAATTAAGCCTCTTTTTTGTTCCACCACCAATCTTGCGTTATTACAGGACTACCGGTTTCGAAGGATACAAAAGATTGGTGGCGGAACAACAAAAAAGGTAACTATTTTACCATCTATTGTTAAATATAACCAATCAGGATAATACTGATAGTATAGCAATTGAAATGTATTATATATAATTATAAAAGTAATAAAATGCCATATTTCATGATGACTTTGAGTTCTTTTAGTAATATGAGTGATAGAAGAAAAAGCCACATTGAACGTAGGAGAAAATGTGCTATTAGAATAAGTTTGTATTGGTACTGTTTTATTTACTTGTTTTGAAGTAAGATATCGTAGTCATTTTTCTGTAATCTTGGTTTTAATCACTACTGCTAGAATTAGTACTGAAGATGATTAAAATGAGAAAGTTCTTTCAACAAAGGATAATATACTATGAATATGCTATCTATTACGTTGGAGTTAGTAATCTTATTTATTTATTCTGGTGAAGTTAATTAGTATTTTTAGGGCTTTCATTTTATTGAATTCTTAGGATCAGCTGAAAGCATATTTAATCATGTATTGTTTAACCCTCCGAGTACTGACCATCTTGATCAAGATGAATTTAATGGTATTTCTAGTGCCAGCGTCTTGATCGAGACAAATAAAAACATCACGTCACTATTTAGTTTATAACTTCGCTGATTGTGGTTGTATCGTGATGTATTTTATATAGTACTACTCCCAATGGATCAAAGTATCAAATGAGCATAGTTTCGATATACAGAACGATCGAATACTAATAGTATTGAAGCGAATACAAGAGGTGATTTGTAGTCTGTGTTGTGATTCATCCATGCTGTCTTGCGTTGTTGACATAGTTACTTGTAGTTTTTTACTATACATTTTGAAACAAACTAACAGTGTTTGGTATGATTGTATTCACAATTAATTATATTGAGAAAATTTTGGCTTTCTCCAAATTTGCATTCTAATGTATACAAATTACTCTACCAAGGCGCTAATCGGATATTGAAAAACCAAAAAAATTACTCTTCATAAATTGTGTACAAGAAAATTTTTCTGAATGAAGGTAAGTAAATAACAGTTTTTCTATTTCATTATATGTGTTTTCTGAATAACATGATTTATAAAAAGGCTTAGTATGTATGATACAATCACAGAAAAGAATATAAATAATAAATCACGCGCTTAGCAAAAAAAAAAAACCTGGCACTAGTAAATTTGTTGCTGGCACTCGGAGCGCTAAGGTAAAACGTAAAACTAAAAAGTCCCAATTTACTAAATTACTTGTAGGGTTTTTAAATGTAATTCTATGTAAAGTATGTGCCCAAAGCGGATGTTCAAATATGAAAATAAAAATTTTCAATTAACGGACAGACATAAAAAATAGTAAAGTTGTAACACTGGTTATTTCGAATTTTTTCAGTAAAATGCCTGATTTCCGCAGGGTAAAATTACTGGCCCATTTCAGGCAGTTTTAAAATGTTGTAGGATGGCTAAAAACAGCATAGTAGCTTAAATACTGTAATGTCAGTAATACAATCTGGTACACATATTATAGTCAAGTTTGCAAAGGTCAAGGTTCCTATACAAGTTGTTGTCTCATACAAGTATGCATACATCCATACCGCGCAGGTAGCAATTATGTTATAGGGAGGCCTTAGCTGTTTTTCTACCTTCTCTGCTGTAAACAAAACAAAACGGTACAACGTAAAACATATGATATCCGTAGTTGATTAATTTTGAGTATGCTGTTTTATACTATGGTATGGCTTTGTTTTGAATAATTGTGAATTCATATGACTATGTTTTTGATGCCTGAAGTGAGGTGTGCCGTTGCAGTTTGTAATAATAGCCGTATAATATTAAAATCAGAAATTAAAATAATTCCAAAATATTCTTGAAAGCAATAAAGTAATGGTTTTAGTGTGTAGTTTTAATTATTCAACATACTGTGTTGGAGGCACAGAGTAAGTAATACAAAAGTAAGTAATACTCTGTGGTCGGAGTAATACTCTGACGTCACAACTCGGTTTATATAGACCATATGAGAATGAGACAACCTGTTGTATAGGAACCTTGTGAAAAGGTAGTACAGTAGAGCGCCGATTATCCGAACTAATTGGGGACAAGGGGTGTTTGGATAACTGAATATTCGGATAATCGAACATGAAAAGACAAAATTTTTAAATTATATATGTAACGAAATTCTTAGTAGTTAAAAGGCTAAAAAATTATCAAACTAAAATTATTCATGTAATTCTATTATGAAATCAATCAGAATGCATGGATATAACTTTTAAAGAACAATTTATTATGCATAGATACAGTACAATGCATACTTTTTATTTAGAGAAAAAGTCCAAAATTTGTTTTTGCTTTAGCCCTGACACTCTTTTTTTTCCTACTAAATCTCGTAAGCGTTTCAAATTGAGCAGTTGGAGAGCATCACTTTCATCTTGTCTTTCCAACCACTTCATTGCCGTCTCCAAGCAGTGGAAAGCCTCCTCATGTGATGGTCCTTTATTTTCTTCAACGTGATCTTCGTCGTCATCAGGCTCCTCGTTGTCATCCTCATTAAGCCTTTGAACACTGGCAATTACTTCATCATCTGTTTGAACCTCATATCCAGGGTCATCCTCGTCACATTCTAGCCATTCATGAATGTTTTCCTGGTCACATTCCTCAAAACCAGGTGACTGGTTTATAAGCTCAGCTACCTCCGAAACAAACTGGCTGTTTGGAACCTCTTGAGTAGAAGATGGATTTTCCTCCAATTGTTCATTGGCCTCGTCATGAACAATACCCCAAGCTTTCTCAGAGTGGTTTCTTTGACAATAGTCCAGGCTTCTGCTGCCATGTACACAGCATCCTTCAGATTAATGTCTTTGTAGAGTTGGAAGATAGGTTTGTCTTCTTCTTGGCCAATAAGAACCATAAGCAATAATGCCTTACGGTAGAAACGTTTGAACGACTCTATAACTCCCTGGTCCATTGGTTGGAGTATGGATGTAACGTTGGGAGGCAAAAAAATTACCTTAAATTTTCCATTTTCTCTTTCAAGAGAAAGAGTTGAGGGATGACATGTAGCATTGTCAATCAATAAAAGCACATTTCCTTGGTTTCCAGTTTCACGCTGATGTTTTTTTACCTCTGGGATGAATACCTTTTCATACCATTCAACAAAAATATCAGAAGACATCCATGAATTGGTTTGATTTTTTTAAGTGACAGGCAAAGTCTTTATTCCCTTGAAACAACGTGATTTTTGGACTTCCCTATAATAAGCAATGGAAGCTTATGGCTTCCCGTAATATTTGCGCACACCATTGCAGTTATGCGGGATTTGCTAGCTTTGAATCCAGGTGCTGACATTTCATTTTTAGAAACTAGAGATTTCGTCGGCATCTTTTCCCAGTAAAGGCCATTTTCATTGGTGTTATACACATTGTCAGGGTTAAAAGCCTCTTTTTCTATCAAATTTTTAAATGAAATTTTAAAACTTTCAGCTGCTGCAACATCAGCAGACAATTTTTCCCCTTGAATATATATTTCTCGTATTCCATGGCAGGATTTAAAACGCTTCAGCCACCCAGTAGAAGCTTTAAAATCAGCATCACCACCGAGCTTATTGTTCATTTCAAGCGCTTTTTCGCATATCAAAGGGCCACTTATAGGCTGTCCTTGACCACGTACCTGCATGAACCATGTATAAACTGCTGTGTCCAAATCTTGGATTTTGGCAGTTTTCATTGTTTTTCTGTTCAAGCTTCCATCAGCACTGTCAAGCACACACGCAAATTTCAAGATAGAATCGCTCTTCTTTGTTATTCCTGAAATTGTTGCTTTACCAACACCGTATTCTTGAGCTAAACTTGCTCTACTAGAACCACTTTTCAATGCTTTATTATTGTAAGTTTATCCGACACACTTAGAACAACGCGTTTCCTTTTTGAAGACATTGCAACAGAACTGTCTCGAACCAAACGTCACAATAAACAGCACAATAGCACAACGATCCGTTCCTGGCAAAGGCTCACAAGCCACTGACTAGACAGTTATAATTCTAGGAATATATATATATATGTATTCTATGTACAGTATTGTTCACTAGAATAATTGACGCCTGCCCATGTACTAATTGTATTATATGGCAATAAAGTTTGATTGATTGATTGATTGACTATACTACGAGCGCCGAGTCACGTAGGCCGTAGGCGGCAACCGTATTTAAGCGCTGCATACAGTGAACGACACCGGCGCAGCGGGTGTTTCGGTTGGCGCGCGAATTTGAATTACGTACTTGAGAATCACGTTCAAAATATGAATTACAGTACATACATATTAGGGCGTTCGGATAACCGACGGTTCGGATGACCGACGTTCGGATAATCGGCGCTCTACTGTATCATCCTTGATTATATAAAATCAATAGTATCATAATTAATTGTTAACGAAATGGATCTAGCCCCTGGCAAAATTCCAACAATGAGTTAAATTACTATAATTTTAAAATGCTATTTTTTAATGGACAAACTTTTTTTAAACTGAACACAAATATAAAAATGATCCTGCAATAAAGTTCACTTCTTCTTACTGTTGATTCTGACCAAATCAACAGAATATAACAATATAAGTTAATTATATACAACATGGGCCTTGTCAAATTGTTAACTGAAATTTTTTTATAGTAGATACATAGCTAAGAAACAAAAATATGATACTTTTTTCACCGGAAAAATGAGAATGAGGAAAACTGAAAAATATTTGTTTCTATAAATGTAGACTAGTGATGTGGGTACTTAAACTGTGAAGAATCAACAAGGTCCCTGATCTGTATAATTATCCCTATCTATGAATCCTCGACCAAATTTTGATGCTTGTAGATACATCCACTCCAGCGCAATATGTACACACATTTGGGTATTTATGCAGTTTCTTGCCACCAAACAAAATTGGAAAATTTTACTTGAAATAAGTCTTGAATTGGCTGTATTTTCACAAGATATGTTTTTTATTCCACGGAAATCACATGTTTTACCGAAAAATTCGAAAAAAACCAATGTCAGAACTGTTAGTATTTCTGTCATATTTCCGTTCATTTAAAAGGTATTTTAATTATCTTTTTTAAAATTGATGCGTTTTTTGTGCTGATTACAAATTTGAAAACTATTTTGCTCTATTACAATTATTTCTCAAGATATAAGAGAAAAACTACTTTCGCAGTGAAACGCGATTATCAGCCATTACGTGATCATTTTAAACAACACCTATTAATCACAAAAATCGAATTCCCAATATTCCCACCAAACTACCGAATTTAACACAAATTACGAATTAAACCACGTATTTTACCAAAATATTCCAAAAAAACAAATGTCACAACCTTAAGTATTTCTGTCATATTTGCGTTAAATGTTATTTTAATCCTATTTTTTGTTATTTTAATGTGTTTTTGCGCTGAATACAAATTTGAAATCAATTTTGGTCTATCACAATTTTTTACGAGACATATCAGAAAAACTTATTTCACGGGGAATTGCAATTAGCGGCTATTACGCTATCATTATATACAACTATTAATCACAAAAACAGAATTCGCCTATATTCCTGCCGTAGTTAAGGCCGGTAGGCCGTCACGGAGGCCAAAAACTCGAATATAACACAAAATAAGAATTTTTGTTGAGAAAATAGACATCTAGGATAAGTTAGGTTATGTTTAGTTAGGTCAGTAAAAATGCATTTTTCGAGCTGAAAAATAAGTTTACTGCAAAACTATTTATATATTAGTGTTCAGCATTAAAAACACGTAAAATAAAAAAATTTTCGAAAATTAACGATTTTAAAAAAAGTTTGTTTTTTCACCATCAGATAAAAACTGGTTTTTCAATTTTTCGGTAAAAACCCAGTTTTCTGCGGATGATATCAAGTTCCTTAAGAGATATAAACTCATATTTCACCACTTTTTCAACAAGAAATCATATTTTCAGAGGTGGCAAGAAATTGGGTAGTTACCCGAATTTGTATTTTATGGTTAGTCGTCAAAAATTAAAAGATTCACAAGAGTATTTTGTAGGCCTACAAATATATTAAAAAATGAAACAGCACCTAAAAAATAAGTAATTTTGCGGTTACATACAGTTTTGCACCCTGACTGAATGTTAGTTTTGTAACCCTATTTTGTTATAGTCTAGGACTATAACAAAAGAAAACGTATAAACCAAGTGTTTCACTTTTATTTAAAACTAAGGAGTACTCCTTATATGAAAAATACGTTTACTATACCAAACTTAGCACATTCAATTCTATTAAAAAGATATTTATTTACCTTTCATAACCTCAAATTATCTCAATTCTCTTCCACTTTGCTGTTGTTTTTCTTAGTCCGGTCCCTCCATCGCACTTACTGACAGTGTCCAAGTCAAAAGTCAAATAATATCAGAATTCCAATTTAAACCTGGTCAGCTGGGCAAGTGAGTGTTTTATATGTTATATAGAGGACACAAAATATACTTGATTATTTTATTAATTGTCTTTGTATATGCCCAAACGAGGTTAGCAATCTTATGGTGAGCTCTGTCACGGTCTTTGAGCCACACATGTTTAATTCTTTCAGGATGATATTTTTCGTTCTTTCACTAGACTCTGTTCCTTTTTCAGTCACAATCGGACTCATTAGTCATTATTAAGACGCCAATCGTTGAGATATGGATGAAATGAGGGAGAAAAGTTTAACTCAGATTAGATATGATTGATTTTATAATTACAGATAAATAATATAATCAAGGTCAACCTTAAAATCTTATACCTAAATTTCAACACTTTTACTCCTCAGTTGATGTTTGAAAGAGATTCTTTTCTTGGACGTGCAATTTTATGTAAACGAATTTTCAGTGATTTTGAATTTACATTAGTATTTACTTACTTACTTAATTATACTTATGTCCTCTTGATCGGTGTGCCGCAGGTGCAGGCGACGGTCACGTTGATGTACACTAAGGAGGGAATCACAGGATAGGTAGGCGATTTGGTTATCGACTTAGGCCCTAATGGGGATTGGAGTAGGGGTACATGTGTCCCAAAATTCCTGTAAGCTATAGAAGCAGTGATAAAGTAGAATTTTTTTAATTTGAAATTATCTGTTATGTTTTGAATTTCCTGGAATAATGACTGTATCAGTTTTAATCGTATATTGTCAGTCCGGTTTATTTCAAATGTGGCTAGTCTATGGAACTGTGTAAACCATAAGTCTGGTGTTGTAAATATGATTGTTTGAAGTATGGTTAATTTTATATGAATTCCTAATATAAATGACTGTCTCTAATTTGAAGAGGGACGAAACCGTGACAATACCCAGGATTGCAAAGGCCCCCGAGCCGGAATTCAATCAATCAATCAATCAAACTTTATTGCCATATAATACAATTAGTACATGGGCAGGCGTCAATTATTCTAGTGAACAATACTGTACATAGAATACATGGTACATATATATATATTCCTAGAATTATAATTACAACATTAACTATTAATTAATTTGCAGAAACTCATTTATATTATAATATGCTTCACTCAAAAGTAAGCCTTTAAGTCTGGTTTTAAAAGGTTTTGCATCCATTTTAATTTTTAGTGGGGCTGGCAGAGAATTAAATAGTTTAATACCATTCATTAATAAATGTTTTTTAAAAAAGGAGGTCTGGTGTTTAGGTATTGGTAGGTAAAATCCGGTAGGTAAGTCCGGTAAAACCGACTGTTTTACTTCGGAGGTTGAAGCTATTCGAATTCGAGCCATCGCTCTTATGGCTTGATTTTCCCATTTAAAAATTGTGTCCAGGTGACTTTTTCCAAGCTCCATAGAACAATCGAGTAGTTTATATGAGACCTTATAAGGCTAAAATAATGTTTCTATTGAGTTGGTTATTTCTAAATTTCCCCACTGTTCTCAGTAAAAAGAGACCTTTGACTAATTTGCTTTCAAGATTGCTAATATGTTTCTCCCATGAGAGAGTATCGTACAATCTCACTCCCAAGAAATCGGCCGAGGTTGTAATCCTGATCACCTACATATAGTGAAGGAAGGCTATTAAATTTTGACTGTTTCCTTTGGAGAGTTTGGGTACACAGATGTCCAGTTTTTTTAAGGATTTAATTTCTATTGATTTTCGAAAAGAGTTGTGCCATCTAGTTCACCTTACGGTATGCCCCGTCTTTAACTAAATGCAATTACTGCCTCTTATAAAGAGCGTGGTATCATCCGCGAATCGCAACAAATTTCGAGCTGGAATTGTTTCAATTACATCGTTAACGTACACTAAAAAATTGACAGGCCCCAGTAGAGATCTCTTTGGGACGCCACTGGTGACTTAAGTTGATTGTGATCGGAAGGATCTTGTTTGATTCTTTGGTGTGTGGCTGATCTCTGTGACTTGGTTTCCATCCTGTAGATATGACTCAATCCAGTCCAGAGTCATACCTCTAACACCATTTATTTTCAGTTTTCTAGCAGCAATTCAATATTTATACGGTAAAATGATTTAGTTAGGTCGGCAAAGCAGCCTACTACCGATTCCCCACCCTCTAGCGCAACAATGCATTCATTAACGAAGTGAACGAGAGCTAATTTTGTGGATTTTCCCTTCCTGAAGCCATATTGCCTTGTACTAAATATGCTGTTATTACTCTCAAGATCACATGTGAGTTGATTGCATAATACTCTCTCAAGCAGCTTGGATACTACTGGAAGGAGTAAGACTGTACGATTGTTGTGATGGATTCTCACCTTTCTTGCTAAAGAAATGCAAAGAAGAACTAGCTCCTATTTTATCCCATCTTGTAAATTGTACACTTACAGAGGGGGTGTTTCCAAAAGTCCTTAAGCGTACAATAGTTAGACCTATCCATAAAAAAAGGACCCTACTGAACATATTGAGAATTATAGAGTCCGGTTTGCATTAACTTCTACATTAGTAAACTAATTGAAAAAATGTATTCCTTAATAGCCTTACAAAAACACATTGATGACACAATATTCTAAAGGGCTTTCATAATGGTTTTCAGAAAAGGGAGAAGTACAGATATCAGCTGCAACTGAATTTTATCACACTGCCTTAAACAATTTAGATCAAGAGATTTAAGTAGCTGGTGTACTATCTGGATCTTTCAAAAGGCATTTGATAGAGTTCATCACAGCCTTTCTTTTAACTTAAATTGAATAATTATGGGATCACTGGTAAATTGCTTGATATTATTACTTCCTTTTTAAGTGATAGAGAACAGTGTACTGAAGTAAAAGGAGAAGAAGGATGTTTGTTTAGAATGATTAGATCCTCTTATAGAAAAATTAACATAGGTGTCCACAGGGCTCAATTTTGGGACCTTTTTTATTTATTTGTTATGTAAATAGTTTTCCATGTTTAGATTGGTATTTTGTTAGCATGTACACAGATGATACATCTAGTTTTATTATGGTCTAGCAATTTAAATAGTTTAGAAAATAGTATTGAATCATTTGTTGAAATTGCATTAAAATATTTTGGAGAGAATAACTTAAAATTAAATGTAGATAAAACAGAAATGTTGCATTTCAATCAACTAGAGGTTAATCTATCAATAGAAAACAATGAATTGTCTTTAGAAAGCTCTAATTCTTGTAAGTTCCTGGGTTTATTTTTTGATAGCAAGTTTTCTTTTAAACAACACATTGATTATGTATGCAGCAAATTATCTTCAAACATTTATTTATTGAGGAGACTTGCTTTTTACTTTGCCATTTGAGATGCTCCGCACAGTATATTTTGGTACTGTTTGCCCCTTACTTAATCCTATGGACTATCTACTTTGGGGTGAGCACTTATACAACATACATTCAAAGGGTATTCATACTTCAAAAGAGAGCCATCCGAATTCTTTGTAAGGTTAACAGAAGCACAATCATGCAGGGAACTTTTATATCACACAAAGATTTTAACAATATATGCCGATGATATAAATTTTTCAAGTAGTTTTAATAGTTAAAAAATGACAATAAATTTTACTTTAAGAAATGAGAATGTACACAATTATCACACTAGAAATAGGGTCAGATATGTTTAGAATTACTAGAGATTGCTGTTACTTAAGCAAAAGCCCTTATGTTCAAAGGTGTTCGATTTTTTATAATAAGTTACCTACACTATTGAAAAACTCGTATGGAGGGCTAATACATTCAAAGCTAATCTTAAAGAATTCTTAATTCAGAAAATGCCCTTATGATTTACACTTGTGATATTCATATTTAGGTATAGAAATACAATATGTATAATGACCAATTAATTTAATTTTTTGTGTATATGGGTATTTTTAGTTAGAAATGTGAGTGTCCTTAGTTACCTTTCATTTTGTTGTACTCATAAAGTAGTGTCTTAAAATTAGGTTAGATACATTATTTTAAAATTTGTTTCAATAATTAGATATATTGTAATATGTGTTTAATCGCTCAAATTATTGTATATAAATTATTATAGTTTATAATATATCTTAAGACTTTTTGTGGCTTGTACGTATGTATTTTTTGGATTTATTGACAATGTTCATGCATTTTTCGTAAATGTTCAGAACAATAATGAATTTTGATTTGATTTGAGACAGCTAAATAATAGTATAATTGTGATATTAATAATGTTTAATTTTGAAAAACATAACATTGCTTTATACAGTATTACAAAATTGTAGACCTTTAGAAGAACATATTCTAGTTCTAAGGTTTAATAGTTTAATAATATAGTTTAATAAGGTTTAATAGTTTAAGGTAAAATTTATATTATCATAATAACATATGACACTATTCTTGGTATACTATGCAAACTTCAAATGAAGAATATTTGAATTGAATTGGAAAAAAGCCCTGGCTGTTGGGCTATTAATAAATTGCCCTTTCTGAGGAACAGTCGAACTCAGATAGTAACAAGACTACACTCATCCACACTCATCCTACACTCATCTAACCATTCATATTCGCCTTAAAATACCAACATCGTTGTGTCGGCGTCTCATATATAAATAAAAAATTGTTCCAGCCTGGGTAGCCTCTTCTTATGGATAGGCTTCACCTTGGCTACCTTAAATGGTTTACGGAAAATGTCTGTTCTCAAAGATGTATTTATGATACAAAGCAGGGGCTTAATTATTTTTTGTTTACAGAATTTCAGGACGTTAAAGTTAATATAATCCAACCCAGCCGACGTTTTAGGTTCAAAATTGCTAAAAATGTTTTAATGTTGTTCTTCTGAAATTTCTGAAATGTTTTCCCTTAAATTAACGTTCAGAGCTTCTTTGACTCGATGCAGGTTTTGATTTGAGTTAACATTTACTATTGAGGCTGAGTTTGAGAAAAAATTGTTAAAAATTTCAGTCACAGATTTTGGATTATGAAGTCTAATGAACTGAAAATCTAATGGAGGGTGACGGAGTTAATAAATTAGTAATAAGTTTAAAAATTTCTTGTTGTTAGTATCCAAGAAGCAACCTGCCTGAAAAAGAATATATCGTACAGCAGGAAGGCGGAGTTCTTGTTTTAGCCATGTACCCCAGACTAGCCAGAGATGGTGACATTGAGTAATTACTTGTTTGTTGGCCTTGAACAATACTGTAATATCAGGCTCGTAAATTGAATCCACTCACTTGTTGGTTATCATCATCAGTTTTCCACTCTAATCGCCCAAGTATGGTTCTTGTTCTTAATCATACATATGAGACGCCGACACAACGTTGTGCGTTTTTTAAGGCTAATGTGAATGATGATATGAGTGTAGTTTGGTTACTATAACTGAGTTCAACTGTTCCTCAAAAAGGGCAATTTATTAATAGCTCAACTGAGTCTATTAATAAATTGTAAAGCTGTAGGTAACTAAGGGACCTATAGCTTTACGTGGAATCCGAACCAAGTAGAGTGGGTCTGATTTTCAGTTTATTGGCAAGCCTGATACTTAGTTATCTCCCCCACAAAACATACGTACAATAATTACCACCCAACATGGACATCCCAGACTTCTTTAGTAGTGTCCACGGCGATAGCAACCATTGAGCGAACGCCACGTCGGTATTGAGAGGAGGACCGAGCACTAACCTATCGCCTGCAATCTCCCAAACACTTTATCCCCAAGTAGCTGGGTTACAGCACTGCTCCAACAGTGTTGACAAGCCTCATCCATTCATTTTTATCATTATTTAGTCTATTGTTTTCAACTTCTTATCAATTATCTCCTCTTTATGTTACTTCCTCCTTCACATTCTCCATCCACTCCTTCTTGGCCCACCTCTGAAGCATGCAAGTTAGCAAAGATCTTAGAAGTCCTAAAGAGATTATTAATAATAATAATCAGAAGCTTTATTCGTAAACATCAAGTTTAGAATAGTTTTCAATACTTTGTTGCTGCTTGCTCTAGATTGTTATTTTTAATTCAATTATGAAGAACTTTATGTAAATGTCAATTTTGTAGATCCCCAAAGTAAGTGAAGGGGAAAGAATAAAACAACATAAACCTGGATTTGGACAAATTACATTCTAACCATCACTGCTAACAGATTAAACAGTTCCTTTAAAAGCTCCCCTTTCATACGTTAAAGCCAAGATGGAAAACTCTAGACTATACATATTTCTAAGGTCTTACATCTTAGCAGAAATAAATGTATCACAAGCCTTAAGCACACAATTGACTGCTCAATTTAACTTACCCCTCAGATTAAAAAGGACGTGTAATTATTATTCTTACACCCAGGGACCACAAACAACTTGGGTGTAATCCCACAAATCCAACTTAATAGTTTAACATTCACAACAACAAATTGTACGTCACAAAACCACAATTCAAAAAAGAGCCTATAGTATTTATTTTTTTATTTATTTATTCATAAGACGCCGATCGTCAAGATATGGGCGAATATGGATTTCGAATGAGTGTGATGAGTGTAGATGAGCGAATGTAGTCATTGTTACAAACTAAAGCCGACTATTCCTTAGAAAGTGTCATTAATTAATAGCCCAATGACAAATGAACAGCCGGTGATTATCAGCTGATCCTTCTCAAAATGTATTGACTCTGATTGTACTCAATAACACAACGCATGGGAGGAGACTCGAAGACGTAACTTTGCCAATTTCCGCCCACATGTACTAGAGATGCCTATGGTTATAAGCAATACCCTAGTAGTAGGCAATTCTGTTTCTATAATTATTGCTAATGCTATTGTGTTTCAGTGTTGCCAATAAGCGGGTAATTATCTGATTTTTAGGAAATTCTAGGGTCAACTGGTAATGAATATGATAATACGGAAAAAATAAATCAACATTTATTTTATTAATGTTTTTAAAATGTTATTGATAACAGTTTCTTTTAACATAATATTTTACATAGGTTTTCCTTTCTCTAACCATGGACTTCTCTTTGGAGTTGGCGTTGATTAGGGGATAATTTAAAGCTGGTACGGTAGCCACGTTGTATTGATCTTGTGGCTTCTTACCCAAGATACTATTCTTTTTTATTCCTCTAGTCTAAGCCTTGTTAGTTTGATCTTTTTTTTAAACTAGTTAACTTTAATTTACATGTAGAGGATTATGGATTATGAAGCACAAAATACCCCAAACTGAAAAGCGCAGGATAGTAGAATTATTAAGGGGAGATGTACGTCCCCTACCCTGTCCATGTTAATTGAATATATATAAATGACCCATTCTCTCAGAAAAGTATATGAGATACACAGTGAAATTTACTATTTACTAATAACATTATCTTGTGCATATCCTACTAAATAAATGGATTTAAAAAAAATAAAAAAAAAAAAAAATTAAACAACTGAATTGACAACATTTTTAAAAATTATTGTTTTTATTTTACATTTTATTTTTAATAATTAATTTATATTTGTCCCAATAGAGTGATCTATACAAAAATAGCAGGATTTAGTAGTTGCATTAGGGTAGAACATGTGGTAAAATATCACCTCTGTAACTTTATTACATTTCGATATAATAGGGCATTTGTGAAAAAAAACGTGTTTTTCGGGAGATAAAAACAATAAACACGTTATGTAAAAATCAGATAAAAAACTTACAACTTTATTGAAATTTTAAAACATTCCGCCTGGGTAATCTTGTCCTTTCTTTCTCAGTATCTATAGATTCTTCCTTATCTATCCCTTGACCTCTTCCAATGGATTTTAACTTAGAAATTTCAGTACATGCTAGATCGGCTTTCATATATCGGGATTATCCGCATCAGTGTAGGATTTTGATCGCAGTTTTTTCACAACCCTGAGTCCTAGTTCTTCTAGCACTTGTAATTTTTTCTTTTATAAATAAAAGTATAAAATTAAATCCTGTTTCCACGGAAACCTTCTCTCTCTTCTTCCACAACTTTTTAGACCTAGTCATTTCAACGAAACAAATGCGATAAAAACAAAACTTTATTACAATTCACGAACAGAAAGATTATTGACAACAAGATTACTAACACTAACCAAGCAAAAGCATTTGACACAAATGTAAACAATAAACAGCTGCTATGAGCAACGAGGTACGGCTTTGCGTGATTAGACAGCGCTAGCGATCTCTAGCGGAACGTGTTGGGACTATTGCAGAATTGTTCAATGCGCAGTGCTGCTTCGGTAGACAACAGCTGAATTGACTGTACTCGGCTCATTAACCGACCGCACTAGCGATGCGGCCTGTCGTATGTATGTGGAATTGATCGACTGTTTGAAAGTCAAGGAAAAGTAATGGTTGACTTACGTCACGCGTTGTAATTCGTTTTTATTTACTACGCTCGTCCGTAATATTTGATTACTTGTTACAATAAAATACACATGAATAGACAAAGTATTATGAATAGTAACATATATATCATAGATATAAACATTGGTTTTGAAATTTACCTGTTTTTATACAGTGTTAGTATTTTACTGTAAAAATTTTATTTTAAAATAGGTGCAAATATTATTGAGTCTGTTTAGTTGCTAGCCAAAACCATACGATAAATATATTCACTATGAAATGATTCAAAGTTTTATGTAACTTAAATAAAGAAAGCAATAGCCTAAAATAATTCAGCAAATAATACTTAGGAATTGTATATATAACGTAAAAAGAATTTCTCGATTTTATATTTACTGACCTGAGCATTAATAATTTAATTAATTACTATCACAATCATCCTTCTAAGAGCATTGGTGAAATAGTCTCAGTACCGTATTAATAAATTACTAACTTTTTAGCCCCTTGCCTTGACAGTGAACGTCAATATACCCAACGTAAGCGAGCGCCATAACAAAAATATGGACGTTATATAACACTCAGAAAATCCTATAAAAGGGGACAATAATTGATTTAGAATACTCTTCGTTTCTATCTTTATTTTCAGGATTATGCCGTTATAATTTAATGATCCCCCACCCTCTGAGTTCCAAAATTTTATTGCTCCGGTTATGAAAGTAAATTATCGATTCTATTTAGCTGGTCTACCACACAAAAAACATATAAAATTGGACTTACTTGTTTACATTATAAGTATTTATTTACATTTCCATAGTGTGGAGATGAAAAATGGAAATTCGTTTTGTTGCTTTCAAATTGCAAATATTACGTCATAGAAATTATTATTTTATTTGTAAGGATAAGTATATTTTGTTTTGACAATCTGATCCACGTGATGGTAAGATAAGGAAAGTCGGACGCCCTGGTAATTTGTTAATTCCGCCCAGGTAGGAAGTTTCAAGGTCACACACAGGGCTCGCCAACTGAGTGAGTTGATTTTTGCCCGAGCACTACCGCATCTCGGAGCTCTGATCATTAATTTGATTCTAACGTCAAGTATGAATTGAAGAAATTACTAAAAATTTTTATAATTTGTGTTTAGTATTTTATACCTTGATTTTGTTACTTATAGTATGAGCTCTACACCCACCCTCCCTCCATTGTAGGACGTGAACTAATATAGGCTCTTATGGAAGAATATTACAAAGTTAAATTTACATTTTTATTCATAAGAAAAATGGTTATAAAAATACATATGTACAATAAACAAAAAATTATTGGTCTAACGGATTGTGCATGGTGGGATTACGCGTGCTTGATGGCCTGTGGGTCTGTCTGATTGATCTTACATTGTTGTTTTGTGTACATTTTTTACTGAATGATGCGCACTTTTGAACTTTTCAGATTCACGTATATCTACTTTTTATTTATTTTCTCAAAGAATTTATTGTTTATGCTAGAGGCTAAAAACCTTTTATTTTGACAACTTTTTCGCCAACTTACCGATTAAATACTAATTTATTAGATTTCATTACAATTAAATTACAGTTATATAATCAAGGGTACTACGTTTATTCTAAGTGTTAACAATATATAAAAAGAAATCGATATTACCGAAGTATTTACGCTATGGTCGATAATCTTAACAACCCTAATTATAGAGAACTTAGAACTACTACAAACCGGTAGAGAACTCATTCGGTAACGTTCATTACCGAACCAGGTTTCAAAAGTTTAAGAACCTATTCCTGGAACGGGTTTAATTTATTAGTAGTTCAGAGAAGCGCAACGCAAGTAAAAGGCTTCCATCTCAACATCGAATTAATTTAAATATAACACGATGGACAACATTTCAACCCATATGGGTTAAATGTATTTTATTTATTCATAAGACGCCGATCGTCAAGATATGGGCGACTATGGATTTCGAATGAGTGTAGATCAGCGAATGTAAATGAACCTGTCGTTGTCCGTCCGTAGGTTATCCACCAACGTTACAACTTCAGGTTGCGGAAAAATTACTTTCATAGTTAATTATGACCTTTCACAAAATATTCTCAGAGTACACACATATATATAACATACTACAGTTAAAAAATAAACTGAGATCTTAATCTTTTGCTTATTAATTAGTAATTTTCGTATGTTTAATAATTAAAATAATCGATAGGTATGCATTTAATAAAAACAGTTTTTATATTATATATACTGTTAATTTGGAAAATGTTTGAATATTTATTAATAAGGATTGAATCATTAGAATTGTTTGACAATATAAATATTGATACCTACTGCCTTACCTAGTGTGTATAAGGAAAACTTAATATTAACTGAGTTTTTAGTACAAATTGAGTGTTCACAGGTTAAGCGTGGTTGCTCCTAATGGTGGTTTACAATTTTGTCACTAGACATTATCTCTGACCAAACATTAGTTATATAAATTGTGAATCATTTATGAAATTCTAATTTCATATTCTATACAAAGAAAACACCAATGCTCACTATTTGTTATAAAACGGGTAATTAAAATTAAAACTTATTTTAAAATTTGAAACCTGTGTCTTCTGATGGCCAGGAACACTTTGGTAGCAATTTTAAGTTATAAGTCTAAACTAACTAGATTATTATAATACTAATGATAATATTACATATTTTTCTTATTACTATATTTAATAATAATATAAAAATATGTATAATTTTAATATAAAAGAAGTTACTTATCCAAACAACAGTCTGGTTATTTTTAAATGATTCTTATGCAATTCTCGGTTTATGGATAAATGATGGCCACTGGAATAAAGTTAACAAATAACATTTTAACAGTCCTGACTAACCCATATAAAGCTAACTATAATGTTTATTTTATCATCCGACCTTTGAATTGACACCTTACCTGACATTGAATCAAAATCGTTAGAGCCGTTTTTGAGAAAATTCTATTTTTATACTTTTTTGACCATAAAAATTTAATAAAATTAAATTAAAAAAAGTGAAAAAATTAGTCTTGGATTATTGGCTAAATTACACCTTGCTACCAAATATTCATAAAATATATCATAGTTTGGTCTCCATTGAAGTGAATCTTACAAACAGACAGTTGCCACAAACATGACAGACATCCAACATTTTTTTCAAAAAAACCACTTTTTTGGTTTAGGGGACCCTAAAAATTGATATTTAGAGCAACTTGTACAAAATTTTGTTTGAATAATGTCAATACTCATCTATGTTAAGCCATAACTTATGGAAGAAAGTAAACATAATTATCTTTGCTGTTATATAATCAAACTTTTTAAAATTCTGTATGCACACTGGAAGGGACTGTAGATAATTGTCTGTAAATTGTCAAGGACTAATAAGGTACAGCAATAGGAAATGTCCAGGTAAAAATTAGCTTATAAAAAAAGAAGTATGTTTGCTTTATCTCCTTCTTGTTTATAAAAGGAAATAGACCTTTTAATTAATGTAGAGTGGTAGATTTAACTTTATGTCTGAGGTTAAAATTAATCAATGGTTAATTATCTAGGACAATATAGGGCCTTGTAATGTTTTTTAGGATGTCTTATTTAAGTTAATATTTACACACTAGCAGATCAAAACCATTCATTGCTATCAAGACCCAATGTATAGTATTGTGAACAGGCTTCGTCATGTTGTATATAGTATTGTGAACAGGCTTCGTCATGTTGTATATAGTATTGTGAACAGGCTTTGTCATGTTGTATATAGTATTGTGAACAGGCTTCTGTATGTTGTAGATAATATTAATCTTTCCAAACTAAGAACTGCTAACTTAACCAATAATAATTGTTTGTTTTTCTAGAATACATTAGAAGATAAGGTTAAAAAAATAAAAGGTTAGTTTATTATGTTGCCTAAGCAATTTTAATTTTGTTTTTATCCCTAGTCATGGCATCAAGCATTGCCGTTCCTTGCCATAGTTAGACTGATGAGGGATCCTGACCTAGCATGATAGCCACAGACATTGGTAGTGGTTTGGAAGTCACCCTTTAGCCGTTGGTTCTAAGTTTAAATGATTGAAATGGGCGTTCTTCGTATTTGCTGGTAAAATTTACAGCCTTAAGATTGCCAGGTAAAATTTTAACTTTAACTTACAGTTGCATAAAGTTTTATTTCCAGAATTTGATTCTTTAAGTTTGTTTTTCTTACTTTTCATTCAATATTAAATTAGTTTATTTCCAAAAATTAATAAGCTTTTACACGGTATTAGCTGGATAATTAACTGGCAACTTTTATGGTAATGATTCATATGTAATTAAAAGAAAAGACAATATTTTAAAACATAAAATACTTAATTGTCTAGCAAAAATATAAACTAAAGATCTTTTACAAAAGCAAATAGATCGCTAATTGTTGCACATTGCTGATAAATAATGCCATGATAGTGACAAATTAAATAAACATACTGCTACTTAATGTCGCCTACTTAAGTACAATATTAAATTGAAATAATGTTATGAAGTAAAAAGAACAAGGATTATCTATGAGTCTTCAATTTAAACCAAAGTTTACAAAAGAAACGTTAAAGGTCAATGAAAAAGAAACATTTATAAAAATAGAACTTGTAAACTCTTTGTATCATTTGGCAAAACAATTAAAGTATTTAGCCCCTAAATACAGTAAGCAATGTTATTTTTAAACAATTTTTTTAGTTAAACAATTTTTACAAAAATCAATCTTTTAACTTTGTGCAATCTTTCAACTCACGACACTCCTCATGGAAATAAAGAGATTGACATCGCTTCTTATTTCCACTTCTAATACAAAAACAATTATTTAGAACTTTAAAATAAATAGATGTTGGATAGGAAGAATGATTTCAAGGTGGAATACAAAGGAAAAGACCTTTCTGTTTATTCTTTTTTTAATATGAGTAGGACAAAATAATTTTCGGTTTCGTCTCAATCTATACTATTAAAGCCTGTGTGTATTGCCCCAACATATTTGCTCATACTACATTCTAGAGTGAATGATTAGCAAAGTAGAGAGAGCCTCAAAAAAAGGTATAACACCACAAAAGTTCCTTAAGTAATCAAACTTTCTTATTGAGGATCAAAGTTTCGGAAAATAAAATGATTTATGTGTTTCTCAAAAGAATTTTTTTCATAACAGAGGTCATAATAAATACTTAAATGACTTTCTTGCTTTTTTTCATTACACAAGACGCCAGATCGTAGAGATATGGGCGAATATGAGGGGGTGAACCAAAGGAAAATACTGTCATAAAAGCTGTTTAGTTATATAAAACTAATACAGGTGCAATCTGTTTATTATTTGTTGTAAAATAATGATCATCCATCAAAAACCCTGCATGACCATTATATTTTTTTTTAAAAGGACTTTAACTGCTTAATTTGATTTCATCAAATGGATAGTGTTGACAAGAAAAACAAATTTTTAGACGAGGTAAGGAGAAGAAAGCAAGCTTACTATCAACAGATCAAACAGGGATTTTTGACCGAGGTTCGGTCAACGTAAAATTCCCACCCCAAGTTGGGATGGTAACCACCCTTCGTGTATAAAAACATTTTCAAGGAAATATTTCATATTCAAGCCAAATCTGAGGCTTATACTTCATATCCTGGGACTACTTGTAATGCATTTCATTATGTCAATTTAGCTGAATAAAGAATTTAAAGAACTGGAACAGATATCAGAGAGTTATTTTATATTATACACTGTTACCTGTAAATCTGGTACTCTGCTATCACTGTGTTATTGATGTCGGGGTTGGATGCGCACGCATTCCTCAGTCCGCTCATCTATCAAACTGTTTACCTCGTTTGGTTTTAAAAACTCTATGAATTAATTTTACATATATTTTTATTGTGCATTATATTTGTAACTCGACTTGATTTTTGGATTGTTTGCCTAGTGAATATTTGGCTAAAATTCTAATGAATTACTTTTACATAATAATTTGAGTTCAACTTCTAAACTTTTTACATTTATTATTCGTTACCATTGTGTTTTACAGTTTACTTTTGGTACTACGCAATAAAAATGTTGTTTGCTTTTAAGCTTCATTTTGATTTTTTAAAATCCCCATATTCTAACATAATAATATAAAAAATTAGACTAAGTTTGATTTTTAATGTAGTATCTGTTATTATTAGATCTCAGTATATTTATGTTAGGGCTATTAACTTTCTTTGATTTAATGTTTAAGATGTACAAACACTTTTTTTAATAATGTAAATAATTTTTTTGTTAGCTTTTCGGTAACAAAGTTACCCTCTTCAGACACACAACTCATTTATAAATGTTAAGATGGTAACTTTGTTACCGAAAGCTAACGAAATATAAATTATTTACTGGAGTGTTTGTTTCATCTTTATAACATTAATTTATATATCAGTAAGAAACGAGCTTGAAGAATGAAACTTATTTTAATTCGATTGAAATGTTATTAATGTTATTACGGTGTCATTTTCCTCATATTTATATTTATGCCGTTGCGATATGGGGTAATGAAACCACATAGAACTTCTGTAATATCAGACTTCTAAGAAAGCAATACGGTTGTATTTTTAAAATGAAACCCACTGATTCTTGCCATACCCAAAGTCTTCTTTTATTACCAAAGAAAATTCTGACTCATATGAAGTGTTAGGTTCCAATCATAAATATTCATCAGAATATAGGGATGTTAGGGCTATTTAGGTGCAATTTCAGTAAAAAACAAAATCAGTTTTTTTATGAATGTATCATGTTAAACCTTTACAATGTTCTTCCTTTGTTTGTTAGAGAGTATTGGGCCCCTTCTTAAATATTTAAAGAGTTTCTAAAAACATTTGGGTTAATTAATAATTGTTTGTATAGCCAACACGTGAAGTTTTATGAAATTATTTTTGTACAAAGGTTAAAAAAATTGTTCTAAATGATAGATGTACGATTTATAGATCTATGTTATTATTAGTACTTTATTATTTTCTTATTTAGTTGATGATAAATGTTTGTTTAGTCTGATTAAGCAATTGTAATTTTAAGTATTTTAAATGTAATATAATTTTTTAAACTCTATTATGTTTATGTACTTAGTGACTTATTGCTATTAATTGTCATTTTGTTTGTTCTGATTAAGTATTGTACCTTTGGGATTACTAACTTACATAAAATTGTGTGACTAAATGTCTCTATTTTTATATTACTACTATATTTTATTTTACTTTTTACTATACAGTAACAATATGTAAGTTGAGTATTATTATTTAGAACTAAAGTCTCTTTGTAGCCTAATAAATTGACGATTGTAATGCATTTTTGATTGTCCTTCATGTGTTCTGCAATAAAAAAAAATTATTTATTTATGGTGCTCAACGAGAAATAAGAAAGTGTAAGGAAACTTATTAGATTTGAGTCTGAAAGTGTGGATTTTTGGCATGCAGATGTTTTTGAATAAACTGACATTTCTGGTGGTGAACTTTGTTCGAAGTAAACAAATGGAGATCATTCTTATGTTTTGTAGCCGATCCTGGTTTTTAAATCTGGGCATAGCCGATTACGTCGGTGTTCACAGAACTACGGCATTCAAGAACGGTCAGTTTTTAATGGATCAGATTTTTGATAGAGCTAATTGTGGATTAATTTTCATTAACAGTTGAAAGAAATAAACAACACGCAAAAAATTCGTTGGCAGAGGAGTTTTCATTGCCAAACTGTGATTGGTGCACTGGATTGCACTTAACGTACAGATTAAAAAGGTACCCTACATTGGGGACGAATGTGTAAAATAGTAAATGGTCTATTACAATTAAATGTTCAGGGTACATGTGACGCTGTTGAAAGATTTACCTAGTATTAGTAAGAGTGCCATTGGAGATATGCACGACGGGCAATATTTGATGGAGAAGTCAGTTTAGCGACATCATGTCACGTTTTAACGGTAAAGCATCGTCTACTTGGCGATTCTGGATACGGAATATCCACATGGCTAATTTACCCATGTTGACTACCAAACAACAAAGCCGACAGACATTTCATTTTGTGCATTGTTGGGAAAGGGTTGTTATTAAAAGATGTTTGGGGCAGCTAAAAAGATTCTTATTACTGGGAACTTGATGGTTCGTGTGGCTACAGATAAAGTCCGAAATATAGTTTGTATGTTTTGCAGTACTTCATAATATTTGCAAAACCATTGGTGATTTTTATTGAATGACAATTTTGAGATCATTGAAGCCCTGGTGATATGATGAACAGTGTGTGAGAATGCTGCTACAACACGTAGAGCAGAGCGTATGTATGATAAAAGCACAGAAATATGATGTTTGTAAATCAATAAATTAAGAATTTTTGGATGATATTTGTAAATCAATGAAGTAAGGAATTAATATAAAAATTACATGAGTTATCCATACTTTTCCTTTATATATAACAAAAATTGAACAGTTTTGCATGCTGTGTGTTGTGTTTTAAACCTATGTAGTTAGTGTGTTGTTATGCATGTGTGCACACCATACATGTTTTGACCATATGTGCTCTAGCATTCAAATCACTGTGCGTATGCAAAACTGTTTGTTGTGCACACATGCATACCAAACACACTAATTGTAAATAGGTAAAAAAACCCATGCTATGCAAAAAATCATAACATTGAAATCTAGTTGTTACCTAGACCTAGTAATGTATGCGTAGTAGTTGCTTCAGTTTTTCGGGAACTTCTTAAAATTAGGCTAGATGTTTCTACAGAGATCTAGCTTTCTTTATCAACTCGTTTTGAGCATTTTTTAGGTCTAAGGGTTATGTCCTAATCACTAGAGCCCTAAGGTTTTATTCAATTCAGTGCTAAGATCAATCGAACACTGCTATACTTTTTAAATCCTTAATACGTACCTACTCCTAGAATACTCGTTCAGTCGCTCTGGGTGTCCATATCAAAGCTGGCCACATTATTATCCTGGAAGTCTGTTCAGATCCGAGCCATAAGGCTCATAGGCATGGCGTCTGGATACCAATACCTTGAGACACCTGTTGACTCTCTTAGGACCACATTTGGTCTCCCTCTCTGGCGACTGAAGGAAGATGGCTGTTATCCTGCTGCTTCACAAGGTTTGGTGATATGGTTGCCATTGGACTGCTTGACTTTTTTGTCCATGATGAGTTTCGGATTCCGGCGTCCACTCGCTCCAAGGACATATTTGCCAAAACGAGCATCTCCGTACCTGTACAGCTACTACAGTTGTGTTCCCGTGATAACGAGAGGAGGGCAATGCTGGTGTTGATGCGGTTGATTTTTTTGGTTCCCTCCCCCTATCATTTCGTTAGAAGCCTCATGAGATTACTGAATCCTGCAACCTGAAAATCTTGCAGCTTTGAGAATTGAACTTGTATTAGCATCTTGTATGGGGCGAATGTGATTATACATATTTGTGGGTGCGTGGATGGATTGTATATATATAAAATATAAATTTTAAAATTGTATAAGTTACCATTGTTACTCATGTATCTTGCTATTTAATGTAATCTGTTGTTATTGTATTATTGTCACATAAGTTATCATGTTCATTATACTGGCATATATACATTATACAATGCCATTTATGATGTACTTTCTACTGAACTATTTGTTGTCATGGTCTTGTATTATTGTATCTATCATTGTAGTCTTAGAAAGTTCTGTTGTAGATTTAGATAAACATGTATCTTGCTATTTAATGTAATCTGTTGTTATTGTATGTATTGTCTCATAAGTTATCATTGTTCATTATACTGCATATATACATTATACAATGCCATTTATGATGTACTTCTACTGAACTATTTGTTATCATGGTCTTGTATTATTGTGTCTATCATTGTAGTCTTAGAAAGTTCTGCTGTAGATTTAGATAAACATGTAATCTGATCTATTTAATGTAATCTGTTGTTATTGTATTATTGTCACATAAGTTATCATTGTTCATTATACTGCATATATACATTATACAATGCCATTATGATGTACTTCTACTGAACTATTTGTTGTCATGGTCTTGTATTATTGTATCTATCATAGTAGTCTTAGAGAGTTCCGTTGTAGATTTAGATAAACTTTATGATGCCATGTATTATTATTACACTATGTACAAAAGTGGTTTACCGTTGATAAATAAAGAAATAAAGATAGACAAATAAGCATATTGGTAACTTACAGATTAGCCAACCAACAAAGTAAAAAAAAAAATAAAGTTACCAATAAAAATTGATTATGTAAACGATTTTACTGCTGTGAGATCAGCACTTTTCGGTGCTGCGCCTTGTGTAAGCAATTTAAAAAAAACATTTATCGTACAAATTGACACCTTTTTTGCATATGTTTTTATATACCATTGTGTTCATAAAAAAACAAACTAAAATTTAAAAATTATAAAAAAATTGAATTTTTTTAAAATGTTGACGTACATCCCCCCTTAACTTTAGATTAAAAACTGGTACAGTATAATTTATACATCAAAATATACGGTAAAATATTTTAATTGTTCATTTATATTACATGTAAATAAACAAGTCACAGAATGTATTCAATCAGAGAAGTCCTAATAGTATTTCAGTGGTTTTCCTTTATTCAGCGTTTAATTTAGCGTTCAATGTTAATTTATATGAAAACAGGTAATCAGGGGCAAAAGAGGGTAATTTTTGTACTTGTGAAAGGGGAATTATTCTTAAAAATGCATTTTGGCAATATTCAAACCTTGATGTTTTTTCTTTAGTTTCAGTTCAGTATTCAGTCAGAGATGGCATCCCTTTGTCGATTTCCCGCAACGACTGTGGAATGGCGCTGCGACAGCCAACTCCAATTGATATAAGTTGCAGCTGAAATGCTAAGGTCATACCACGGTAGTTGTTACATTACGCTGACATATTTATTATTGGGATATTTATTTAACATTACTGCTAACAATGTTATGTGATTTATACAAACAATATTTTTGTTTTTCCATTAAGTGGTGAAATGAATTGTCATTTGTTATTATGTTATATTCTTTCTTATTACAATCTGTTAAGCAATGGACAACTTAACATGTGCATAAAAATTAAATTACAACTACTAGTAATTGTTTATTTTAACGCAGATTACAATATCGTTGACAACTAAATCCAAGTTTCAGCTGTTACTGGGGTTTCCCTCAACTGTTGCAGGCCGCAACGCCACGCGGTCGTTTCCATTCCACTCATGCGCACGCATACGGCAGTTGTTAGTTGACAACTTAAACTAAGTTTCAGCTGCAACTGGGGGTTTCCCGCAACCGCTGCAGAACCGTTTCGTGAAATGTTGACCATCCATCTCTATAACCTTGTTCGCACTAGGCTAGTCATTTAGTCGAGTGGGGAGTAGTGTAGTAACTATACATGTCCGAACACAACAACTTTGGTAGAGTTGTTTAGTGAATTATTTAGTAGAGTCATTCCATTTATTCTATTCTCGACGGTCGAGTAGCTTCCACCACAACTCGCCACTAACTACTGGCTCATCGTCTAAACAGTCCGAACACCTGGTTTTAGTCGAGTTCATTAGTTGCCACAAGAATGGCGTTTTCACTGGAGTGAGGAAACAAACTGTTAAATTTTTAAATAAATATATTCAACATGAATATATGTGGAGTATGAAGTCCTCAACTTACAAAAACAAACAAATGGAGCAATATGTTTTTATTTTTATAAAATAAAGAAATATAAATATAAAATAACATTTATTTTATAAATAAAATCATTCTGTTTCTTTCTTATTTATCATACAAATGTCTTCCTCCGCCTATTATAAAATAGCAAGTGATAAAAGGTTTATCAGTTTGTTTATTTTGTTGCGTCGGAGAGCGTTCATCTATACGGGTGTCCGGGCAAGAGGTATCAAAATAAATATTCCCATCCGGAGTTCAATTTTTTTGTTTCAATTAAAACTACAAATGGTAAGTAATAATACCAAGATTGTATGTGTACAATTTAACGGTCATATCTCACACACAATGCCAAAAAATTACCAGTTAAAGAAAATGCAGTCTTTCCATGTGATTCAGCTCTGGCGCGGTAACAACAACTTAGCCACTAATGTGATTATCAGCCTTATGATGATGTTTACTGAAAAGTCAGCTAATTACAACACCATTGTTGGCTTTAAATTCGTACAATTGACTGTAGTCATTATGCTTTTACGGTTGTCATTTGGCTGTAAGTTTCTTATGTTATGACAATTAAAAAAAAATATATATGAAGATGATGATAGTATTGGATAAATATTTACTGTTGTTATTTGCTGCTTAAACTAAATAAATAAATGAAAAACACACACACAGGGTACAACAAGGAATAATGAAGTGTATTGATACAATAAGATAACCAAGTTGTACAATGAAATACTATGTTAATAAAATGTCTTTATTTAATTTGCTTTTATCTTCTTTCTTGCTTTACAACTTGGTTTCTTCTGGTTTATGCTCCGGCTGAAAACATACTCGGTAGTACAACATAGAGATACCTCAGGGAAGGGGTGTCGAGCTGGCCATCAATGTTCTTATGAGATTTAATATTAATCATGTTTAATTGTCCAATTAAAATTTGAAAAAGAGAATAATTTAAAAACAGTATAAAAAAAAAAATTATCAAATAAGGGAAAAGATAGGGAGAAATTTAAAATTTAAAGTTCAATTTTCAATGGAAATATTTTCACGAAATTAGCTAGGGTCGGGTCTCACCAAATTTAAGTTTAAAGTTGTCTTCACCACAAATTTTAGAATTTTGATGTTTTAAAAATTTTAAAATTTTGTTTGTGGAAAAATTTAAAAAAATAAAAGTTTCGTTAATGATTTACAAAAAAACTTTTATTGGGAATGTCACTAAATAAAGCATGAATTCTGGCTGAATCTTCTCCCCTTTCAAGGCTAATAAGGGACTTCACTGCTACTAGTTCCTTTCTAAATCCAAATTACAACATGTGTCACTGGTTGCTTGATGACACTTCACTTCACCAGAGGATGGGGGGGTTGGTTTAAAATAAAAAAATATTAAAATCATGAAAAAATTAAATTAAGTTAAAAATATTTTAGAAAAAGGGAATAGGAAAAAAAAAAACTTCCAATTCTTAAATTTAAATTTATGAAAATCTAAGAAAGGAAAATATTTTTTAAATAAAATGTTTAAACATGATATCAAATTTTTGGGAAAACTAAATTTAAAATTTAAAATTAATGTGATAAAACATATGATCAAGAGTGTGATGAGATTATTAGTGAGGGGAAGCGGGTTTTTAAATGGAAAGAAACAAGGTAAGTGGCAATGTTTTACATATGATAAAAAAATAAATAAAAAACTAATTTGAAACATCTCAAATATCCCCTCAGAAATTGCAGGGATTACTGAAAGTCATCACAAGATTTCAAAACATGATGTGAAAATTTTTTGACAAAAAATAAACAAACAGTTACAAACATACATAGAAAAAATTTTTTTTAAAATAACAATACAAAATGATGAAGGTTACATAAATGACACAGAGGTTAATAATACAATACATAAAATTGACAATATTCCCAAATTTATTACAAAAAGGGGGTTTATACAGTTTATAAAGGGAATTGTAAAGGTTTATTGGGACTAGCATGGGGAATGAGGACTTGAGTTTTTTTTTACGGGGGGAAAAAATCACCAGGGAAAGGGGGAAGAAAGGGAAAAAACCCTGGGGAAAAGGGGGTTTCATGGCACAGTTTATTGCACAACTCTCAGTTATTAGGGGGGAATCTTCTGACGGGGATTTAGGGAGCAATCAAAGGAGAAAAATCATGGGTTTTAGTTTACGGGGGTGTTTAAAGGGGGGGAAATTATCCCCTCTCAAAAGACATGGGCTTTGTCGTAGTACACAGTTTTTATAACCAATACACATTTGTTAGACAAGGGGTACATTCACAAATTCTTACAAAATACATTTTGAGGTGGGTTTGATGGGATGAACAAAAAATAGGGGAAAATACAAATTTTAAAAAGAAAATTAAAACTATACAATATTTACATACAGGCTATAGGTAAACTACACTTGTTTTTTGGGTTTTAATTTTTAAATTTTCATATATCCTCTTGAGGGTTTGGGGACAGGAAAAGTTTGATGGCACACGGGGGTATGGCCCCAAAACTTCCGTTTCCATCAAGTTTCTAACTCCGGGGTTTGTTCATATTTTGGTCAATTTTAAAGGGACCTTTGTACACTTAAAAAAGTTTGGCGGTTTCTCCTACGACAGCATGCGACAGTGGATGGGTTTCACAAGTACAAGATCATTCAAATTAAAAAATTGTAGGTCGGATTTCATTTTGGCTTACGTGTACTTCTTTTTTGTTTGCCCTTTTATCTTTTGCTTGGCAAAAAAACAATTTTCTCCCCGATATTTTGATGTAAAAGGATTTGAGACTTATTTTCCAAAATCGAACATTTAAATCCAGATGAAGTTCATTTGGGGTAAAACCCGGCGTTTCGTGTAAAATCTCATTTAAAAAGGTGTTTTTTCAGGTATTTCCTTCCCCAGTTTGGGTTGGTGTGGCCAGTGGGTGCTAAAATTCTTTTCTTCCTTTATCGGTCTCTCTGCCATGTTAAAACGGTAGTATACAGGACAAAATTGGGGGTGATATAAATTTTCTTTAAGTTCTTAAGCCAGGGTTATTTTAAAACGTGACCGTTTCATTTTTGAATCTTCTTGGAAACCCCGTATTTTGATGGTGGGTTCAAAACGTTTCTTGATGATGGTGTGTGTTTGGGGCATTCTATGGGGTAAGTTTGGACGAATTTTTAAAAGTCCAGGGTGATGAGTAGGTATTTTACGTTTCCAATGTAGTGGGAAATGGTCCAATGATATCGATGGCGGGGGTGATCATTTTTTGGGTTACAGTTTTTCCCTTTTGCAAGTCCTTGTGGGGGGTTGGTTGGTTTTACAGCTTGGAAAAGGTCGCAGGTGGCTAAGGTAGTCCGAATTCTTGTCCCATATTTTAAAAAATGAAAATTCTTGCAGTATGGAGAAACATTTTTCGCCCCGTGAAAGTGAAATAGTGGCACCCCCAGATGGGGCGGTTGATAATTGATTCCGGTACTGCGATCACCCAGTTTTTCCCTATGTTTTTAAAATATTTCTTATCCAGTTTATATTTTTGGGAAGTCTTTTGGAGAGAGGAGCATTTTGGTCAATTTTAAGGGTAGAAAAGGGAATCCTAAGGAGGGGGGTCATCAGACTGTAGTTCAGGTAAATTTGATAAGGCGTTCGTAGATGAGGGGGGGAGATTCTTCGGATTATTTTGATAGTTAGTTTTGAGGTGGGTGTGATTTGGGTGAGGTGTCTGGATGGATGATTCGACTGGTGATCGGCTGTAGAGTTCTCTGGCCCCCTTGCAGTTTTGGATTTCGAATTGTATTCCTGAATAGAAAAATCCAACGGGTGAGGGGGTTGTTCAGGATTTTGCATGTTTTGAGGAATGTAGGGGCATTTGTCAGTCAGTATCTTGATCTTGTCCCTAGTATGAGGTAGCGAGTTTTCTGTAGGCCCAATATCGAGGCAAGGAGCCCTTTTCTGGGGTGGTGTAGTGTAGTTCAGCGTTGAGGGCTCGAGAAATGAAGGGCAACGCAGCCTTATCTCCGTTCTCCTTCAACTGGAAAATAAGTGCCCTCCGATTGCGTAGTCCGATGCGTGGGTCTGCGGTAAAATGTTTGTTGATTCGGATATATAGTATGTTGGTGTGGAGGAAATCGTTTGATGTGGTTGAAGGTTGTTATCTTTTGCTGCCCAGATGAATTTAGTTTCTTTGATAAAAGGCGAGTAAAGGTTAAGGCTTTGCATACGGGTCGTTGAATTTTTAGTGTTGATGCATCCAAAAATGATTTCGTTTTTTTTGGGGGTTATCGGTAAAGGGAAAAATCGAATGGGTTTGACTTTACTGAGCCCATACAAAGTCCGTTTCGGTGAGGTGAAACCCTAGGAAAGGTATAGTGTTCTGGCAGAAGGTAGACTTCGAAAATTTTTACGGTCTTTTCGGCTTCAGTAAAATTTTTTAAAGGATATAATCAATATGTGTTAATTGGTCTTTGAAATTGGGACAATTATACAGTATATCCACATAAATTAAGGAAATTTTTCCATTTCATCGCAAAGACTTTATCTAGGGCTCTCACTAAAGCGGCTTGGGACGTAGAGATACCAAAAGGAGTAACTTTATAAGGGAAAGTCTTCCCTCTGAATGAAAAGTGGTACTGGGGGGGAATTAGTTTTAATGGTTTTTTCCCCATAGGAAGCGGTTAGATCAATACTAGTAAACCCTTTGAGTTACATGTTTAAGCTAGGGTTCGTTTATGCTACGGTTGCATTCATTTTGGGGTAATTAACTGGTTAATTTTACGTGCTTTTTGGCACAATAATTTCACCTGACTTCAATTACGGGTATAATGGGGTTTGATAAAGGTACTGTTACTTTTTTAAATTTATCCCGATTTGTTCCATTCGTTGTATTTCCCTGTAGTCCCAATTCTGAGGGGCTAAAGGTAGGGGTAGGATTGAATTTGAGGTTTCAGGTTTTTTAATTCTAGATTGTGTTGGTATTTTGCAGGTCCAGGGCATCAGAGAATGTATTTATACTTTTCAAAAGTAGATGGGTGAGTTGAGTCCTTTGTTCTTTGTTAAACAGTTCGTTCGGTTCAGAGTTTCTTCTATTTTTTTGCATTTATCCGTCTTGTGGTTCTTTTGTGGAGGAAGGGGGGGGGTATCGTTATAAGTTTCAAAATTATAAAAAATATAGGTTCTTTTCAAATTTGGGGTCGTATGCCCGACATTTCTTTGTATTCAACATCATTGTCGTTCATTAAGTAACTAGATTCCATCGGGTTGCACCCGTAAACCCCAATGTAATTCAGTATATTATGTTTATATTCAATGTTTTTCTATCAAGTTTATTCCATTTTCCCACATCTTATCGTATCTATTCCAATATTACTTATGAACAAGGTTTGGTCCCATGATTAGTTGAAAAATTTTTTCCCACACCGTTGATTTTAACGAAGCATTAAATCTTAAAAATTTTCTTTTTGATTTAACAACCGACGGCAGTTTTGATGTGTAGCCGTTAAAGGTAATTTTCATATCGTCCAAATCTATTTCCTATTTCCTCTTATCCTTGCTCTGAGACAATGAGATGTTGGCACCCGGTTATGAGTGGGGAATTTGGCACATTGTTTATTAAAAAATTAATTCTGGACATTTTATGTTGTTTGCTGTTTCTACGTTTTTTAGTTTCAGGATCTCATTTAGTAAAAAGTCTATCACAAAATATTTACAAAAGGGTTTAAATTTGGACTTGAATTATTTCATTTTATAAAAATTAGAAGGTTTTTGTAATCCGAGGTTTGTGTTTTGCATGGGGAAATCGAGGATAGAAATCCATGATTATAAAACAAGGGGAAGTTTCCTGGGCCTTGGGACTCGTCTGCTTAGGCGTTTAAAAGCGCGTACTTGTTGTATACTGGGAGGTGAAACTAGTCGTTGGGTTTCTCCTTTCATTAGGGCAGAGATATTTGTGCTTGTTCTGGGGCGGGTATTGCTGGTTTTTCTCGATTTGATAATTGTTGCCCCCGGTTGTAATTTGGGTTGAAGTTTCCTCTGTATTTTGGGTCTTCTATCGTATTCTCTCCGGTATCCGGTAAAGAGTTGTTGAGTGCCCCTTTGTTGTGGTTTGGTCGTCTTTGTTGCTTTTGTCATCGCTGCGGTAATACTGGTTTCAGGAGGGTGTTTGGAGGTTGCTTCCGGGCGGGTGCTAAAACTGTCCTGTGGTGGTGGTTGTTCTCGGTTGATGGTATTTTTCGATGCTGGTGTGGCCTTAATATCTTCTTTTGGGGTAACAATTCGAACCGGCGAGGTGTTTCCCACATTTGGACTCTTCGGGCGTCTTGGATAAACTCGGAAAAGTGTTCCGAAAGAAATATTTATGTTTTCATCCCGCTGATTGGTGGAGTGATGGACGTAATGTAAAACTCGTTCAATAAAAGTATTCTGCTCGTGGCAGCTTTCCCCCGGGCGGTATTTTTCCCGACCTCTATACGGCTTTACTCCTCGTTGGATCTCGGGGACTCCAGTATTTGTTTTGAAAAAGTTATGAAAAAATTGACCAGTTGCGGATTTCCTCTTAATCAGGTGAACCATTTGCCCATGTTCTCTAAACCCTGTTCAAAAATGTCCGCAAGTTTTCCCCGACGTTTTTTGGTTTTTGTTGTGTTTATGTTTCTTTCCCTGAAGCGTTTTAGTTTATGTAAAAATTTCTTAGGGTTTTGGGCTCCCCCGTAAAATTTAGGTGGATATTGTCGGTTTTGAATGGGTCCCCGTTGCCGGTACATGTGACAAAAATATTTTGTGTTTAAAAAACCTCCATTACTAATTTGACCTTAAAACGTTGGTGATTTATTACCAAGGTGTGTCAAGTTTTTTTAATGTATCAATATCTTCCCCTTTTTTTTGTGAAATTTGGGTAATATTTTGTTAAATTGTTTCGTACTGCCCTGAATTTGGGAGTCAATTCTTCCTTTTTTTGTTGGGGATAATGTTTTGTCTGGCAAGCAGTGACTTTGGATTTAAGTAATTTTTAATGTCACTGTATTTATAGCGGTAAGTAGTTTTTTTTGTTTTTAAAGCAAAGGGGCTTTTTTCTTATGTTTATCATTCGGATTGCATATTTTTTGTTTAAGGGTCGTCACGGACCTGCTGGTTTTGTTTTTGGATTTCGTTGCCGAAATTTATTTTTTTCCCCCAAGTGAAATTCATTCCTATTATTTTTTTTGTTGGGCTCGGGGTAAGTTTAATTATTCAAGTCAATTTTGCTTCGTCCATATTTAGGCTTTGTGACCCGTTTTACTTTCAATTTTATTCAGAAAAATTTTTTTTTAAAAGGTTCTGATTTTAAATTTTTTTTAAGGTTCTAATTTTTTGTCCTTTTGTTTAAAAAGTTCTTGGTTGTTTTTAATTCTTTTTTTTTACTTTTTTTCTAAAACGGTTTCAAGTTTTAAAAAAAATGTCTTTTATAAGTGCTGCAATTTTGTGAAAGCAAATCGGTATTCGCATCTGGCTACCGGGTTGTTTGCCCCTTTCCGCGGTGGAATAATGGCAATGGAATTTTTTTGGGGGGGGGGGGGGGACGTCATCGTTTATTCATTCGGTGGTCGTCGTTAACCCTTTCCAAAAAACAAGTTTTTATTTTATGTTAAAAAGTTTTTATTTTGGATTGGTGTGGGGGTGGTCGTTGTCATGGTAACGTCTTTTCATAAAATGCCGTCTGGGTTCCCATTGGGGCTGGTTTGGTTGAGATGGGTTTGGAGCGGGGTTTGTTTCCCTTGTCCCCGCCCGCCCTGTCATGGGGTCTGCCATCTCCGCTTTCGGGGAATGTCAAATCCTAAAATACTTTCCCGCCGGAATTTCTTTTTAAAAAAATGTCAAAAGTCATTATTTGTGTTCGTAGATATATCTGTTTTGCTTGCATTAGATGTTGATTGGGGTTTATAATTTTTTTGTCAGATGTAGCTTTTTAGGTTTGGCTAGTTTTTTTTCAATGGCGTTCTTCCATGGTTCATTTGTTTGATTGGCCTTTTTTCTAAGATTATAAGGTTTGTGGGAAAAATGGGCTTTAAAAAAAATTTTTATATTGTGATAGAGGAATTTCGATATTGGTGTGGTTTTATGATACCCCTATAATGGGGAATATCAAACATATAAATATTACACATAGGCCTAGATTTGGGTAAAATTGGAAAAGTTGTTTTTTTGAAAATACCAAATCTCATAAGGAAAATTGGAACTGGCCAACACGTTTGGGGGGCCAAATTTTTTACAATTTAAAAAAAAATAAATATATGAAAAAAGGGGGGGGAAAATTTGATGTATTGGATAAAATATTTCTGTTGGGGGTTTTTAATTTTGGGCTTAAAAAATTTAAATAAATGGAAAAACACACACACGGGTACACCCAAGGGGAATTTTTAAAAAATTTGAAAAGTGTATAAATACAATAAGATAACCCATTTTGTACATTGAATTACTATTTTAATAAAAAATGTTTCTTTTTTTAAAATTTTGCCTTTTATCTTCTTTCTTTTGCTTTACAACTTTGTTTCTTCTGTTTATGCTTCCGGCTGAAAACATACTCGGTAGTACAACATAAGAAACCCCTCAGGGAAGGGTGTCGAGTGGCCATCAAATTGTTCAAAATGAGATTTAATATTTTAAAACATGTTTAATTTTGTCCAAATTAAAAAAAATTTGGGGAAAAGGAAAAATTTAAAAACAATCAAAAAAAAAAAAAAATTATCAAATAAGGGAAAAAGATAGGGAGGGGAAAAATTCAAATTTAAAAAAAGTTTTTCCCCCAATTTTCAATGGAAAAATATCTTCACTAGAAAATTAGTCATGGGGGTCTGGGGTCCACCAAATTTAGTTAAAGTTTTTTCTTCACCACAAACTTAGAATTTTTGATGTTTTGGGAAAAATTTTTTAAAAATTATGTTTGTGGCCAAATTTTAATAAAAATTTTTAAAAAGTTTCGTAATGATTTACAAAAACACTTTTATTTGGGAATGTCCTAAAAAAAGCACTGTATTCTGGCCTGAATCTTTCTCTCCTTCAAAGGCCCTAATAAAGGACCCTCTCACTGCCTTTACTAAAGTTCCTTTCTCAAAATTCCACAATTACAAACAATGTGTCACGGGGTTGTTTTTGATGATTCATCACTTTCACCGAGGATGTGGGGGTTGTATTTAATAAAAATCAAATATTAAAACAGGGGAGAAAATTAAATTAATTTTTTGAAAATTTTTAGAAAAATGGAATAGGGTAAAAAAAAAAAAAAAAATTTCCCCAATTTCTTAAAATTTTAAATTATGTCAAAAATCTAAGAAAGGAAAATATTTATTAAAATAAAATGATTAAAAACATAGAGAAACAAATTATTGAACGGGGAAATTTAAAAATTTAAAATTAATGTGATAAAAATATGACAATGAGGGGGGTGTTTTGATGAGATTAATTTTTTTTTTTGATGGGTAGCACTTGTTTAAAATTGGAAAGAAACAAGGTAAGTGGCAGATGTTTTTTTTACTTTATGATAAAAAAAAAATTTAAATAAACAAACATAATTAAAAACTCTCAGTTAAAGAAAATGGGACCCCCCCAAAAACCCCAAAGGTTACACGTGTTTTTGTGGTTGCAGAGTACAAATCTGTAACTCGTTTCAAAACGTCGGGCTCGTCGTGTTTACAACTTTTAAACCCCACCAACCTAAAAGAAACCTTTTTTAAACTGGGGGGACAGAACACTTCAAAACACCTTCAAGCTAAAAATGGAACTTTTTTTATTTTTTAAAAAAACTGGAAAGATGAAAGAAGCAAGTAAGTGAAAAGCAAAATTAAAACGTGGGCAAATTTTTTAAATAAAACTCCAAACGTTCATAAATTAGATATTTCCCCTAAATTATGCAATTTTCCTAAAACAACAGTTTTAAACATACATTTTAACGTAAAAGGCTCAAAATTTTTCGAAAACATAAAAGATTCAGCTGCTTCGGGCACAGAGAATGCCAAATTAACGTCCTTTTGGGAGCCCTGAAATAATGCTAACGAGATGTTTGGAATCGCATTAATGAAAAACCCACATTTTCTTCCCAAAATGTACTTTTCAGTGACGAGGTTTTTGCTTTTCCCCCTGAGTGGATTAATAAACCGACACAACTGGGCTTATTTGGGGATCAAGAAATCCCATGCCTCAGAAAAAATTTTGCAAAAAAAAAGAGACACCAAAAATTTTAAAGTTAGGCTTTGATTAATGCACAATGCAATTATGGCCCATTTTTTTCATTGAACAAACTTAACAGGCCAATTTAATTTGGACATGTTAAAAAACTTTTTATACCCCAAATGCCAGAAACAAACCATTTTTCCAGCAAGATGGGGTGCTCCACAAAAACAAACCAAAAAGATGTTTTCATTTTCTTAATGAGCAATTCCCTTTTTTAGGTAGAAAGGGTTATTGCATCCCCGGCAAAAAATCCCCTTTGGTTTCTTTTGTATTTGGGGTTTTCATAAAATTCTTAAAAAACCAGGAAAGAATACAAGTTTACCGGAACAAAACCCAAAAGGATTGGGTGCGTTGAAGGAAAACCCCAAAAAATTGTCGAACCCCATGGGGTATATTGAATACCGATTAAAGGGGAAAAGGTGACTGATTTTATCACATTGAACTTTACAAATAAGGGATAAAAAAGCCCCTTTTTGATTTTAACTTTTTAGCATGTTTTTTTAAAAAATTAAATTTTACATGTTAACCAAAGAGTTTTTTTAAAATTTATCCCTTCTAGGGGAAACCCTTTTTTAATCAGAATCACTATTTTGGTGACATATTTGACTGTAGAAATATCCCATAAAATTATAACCAAGTATAGAGAAATGGGGTACCCCGGGAAAAAGTGAACAAAACCCCAAAGGAAACCCCCTTCGGTTTAAGGAGTTAAGCCCAACTCCGAGTCCCCTTTAGGGGAATTATTCCCCATTTTCGGAACAAAAATTAAATGAGATTATATTAATAAATATTATGCAATAAAATATAAAAGTTTACTTTTGCTGGGAAAATTCATGCATCCTTTTATTTTTCTTTGTAAAAATAAAATTTTAAATAAAAACCAATTCAAATTGTTAGTGTATATAACCTAAAAACATTTGGTTAGTTTCATCTTTTAACTATAAAAAAGGAGGGAGAACGAGAAAGCGCGCGCAACCCACTTTTTAAAAGGGACGGCTCAGTGTCGACTTCTTCCCCACTAAAGGACTCATTTGGTTTTGAACGCAAAACAAAGGAGTGAAGTACGTGATGCGCCCCGCATCCCCGGACGCTCCCCCTTAAAAGTTCGCTCCACTTAAACTGGAACAGTTCGGATTGGAAAATTTATCCCGAAAGTTGAGTCTTATACTCCGGGGTAACTAATCCGTTATAAACAAATTTTTCCCATTACCAAATTTAAGAACAAGTTATCAGCACTAGTAGTGTCCCCTTTCATTTTCCCCCCCCAGGTCCCTGATTTACTCTTATTCTCAACTGCTGTCTGCCACTTCAGGGTTTATTCTTGTGGTTTTCTTCGTATCGTCAAAAAAATAAAATAAATTTAAAATTAAAAATGACCATTTCAGTCGGGGTAAGAAAAAAATGCATTTTTCCATTGTTGAAATTTTAGCGTTGTAATAATTTCTAATGAGAAAGAATTTTACTCTAGTGCTGATGGGCTTCGGTTAAACACAATGTTAAAGAAAACCCTAGTGAGAAATGGAAACCGGGTTGCTTCCCCTTCTTAGGTAATTAGTGGTTTTTGTCCCCAAAACATAAAAAAAATCCTTTTGAAGATTGATTATGAAAACAAGAGAACTTGACCTTAAGAAACCCTTTTTGTTTTTTCTAAAAATTGAAAAAAATCCCCTTTTAAAAAAAAATTTGGCCCTAACATTAAAAATAAAATGTCATTTTTTATTAAAAATATATCCTTTTTTTCACTTACTGAATATAGGCCTAGGTCCTACCTATAATTTGTTTTATGCATTTCTAAACAATTTTGCAAATATGTTTTCTTTTTGAGAAAGTTGTGAACATATGAGTTTATATATTTGAGGAGGGTTTATTTTTAGCGTGCAAAAAAATTTTTCTCTAAAATAATCGAAAACTTGTATTTATCTGGTAAGGCTAATACATTTTGATTGTGTATTTATTTCACGGTTTTTCAAGTTTTGCGTTGTTAATAATACATATTTTGTTGACTCTATTGTACCCAAAAGTAGGTAATAAGTTAATATAATTTCTGTCACAATTTTGTTGTTTGGATTAAAATTTTTGGTAGCTTTTATATGAATTTTCTGAAAATTTCCTTTTATCATATTACTGATTTATATGTTTAATGTTATAATATACATATGTTTTTAAAGTAGGGTGGTATTATGTGTATATATATTAAAATAAAGTTTTTAAAAATTAAAAATAGTTTCATGAAAAATATCTTTTATTGTGTGTTTTTTTAAACTTAATGGGTTTAATTTTTTTTTTTTTCTACAAATGCATAATTATTTATCAAAACCATGTGTTTTTTTAATTACGAATCATTGTTGCGATTTTTGTTTGTTTAAATTTTTTTTATAGCTTAGCGGGTTTTTATGGGAACCCTTAAATGTAATTACAACCCCCAGGTGCTGGGGAACTTTCTTTATGGTAGGCGTTTTTCAGCATGTTTCAACGTATATAAAATATTTTTTTAAAAACTGCAAACCTAAGAAAATGGTAATATTACATATCATTATTTTCAGAAAAATTAATAGAAGAGAAAAAATACTTTTCAGGGCTTATTTTTTAATGGTAAACTATTTTCTGGGTGTTTTTTTTTTTTACAAAGAAGACAATTTTTTTTTAAAAAAAATTTTTTACTGAGCTATATATATTCACCCAAAAACTAAAATTTAAAAAACCAAGATAGTACATTGTAGAAAACTTATAATAAAAAACAAAAATATATACATGTTTTAGGTTATCTTCTTTGGGCACATTCATTACAGAAAAAATGGAAAACTTCCCCCGTTAAAAATCACTAATACATGACAAGTTACTATTTCATTGTAACTGTAGTGTTATTTCACTTTTTTCAACTCAAAAAAAGTTTTCAGTTTAAAAAATAACAATGACAATCAATAAAAAATAAAATAAATTTAAATTTAAAAAAATTTTCTTGTGTACAAAAAATTTACATTTTGGAGCAATTTACAAGTTGATTTACTCGAGTCAACTTCCCCAATGTTTTGTTTTTAGTTTGTTAACACATTTTTATTGCACTAGACCTACTTAATTCATCATTTTTATATAAAATCCCAAAAAAACAAAAAAAATTAAAAACAATAATAATAGATACAATAAAAAAACTTACATGTAAAAAAAACCCAAGCGGCAATCACTGAGCAACTGAAAAAGTTGCCTAATGCATGTAAGGGTTTCTGATAGTACAATTTTATTTATTTTAAAAATAAACCCAACATTTATAACAAAATCATAAATTTTTAAATTTTTTTTTTCTATTTTTGTTTTATAAAATGAACGCGAAAATAGGCCCATTTTTGTTTTTTTTTTTTAATAAAAGTTTTTCATTGCCCAAAAAAAAAACCCTTTTTTTCTTACTTGCTTAATATAATCTATCTTATTTTAATAAAGTATATAAGCTATTCAACAAAAATTCCCCGTTAAAAAGGCGGGTGCATAGCCTCCCAAGATGACTTTCCCGGGCCCTATCTCCGCAGGACTAATTGTTTCATTTTTTTTTGGTTTAATCCCCAAAACGGAAATTTTTAAATTTTTTTAAAAAAAGTGCTCAAATTTTTTTTTCTTCTAATCTGATTTGTTATGTTTAAAAAAAAACCAAAACCGCCAATAAAAAATTAAAAAACCAACTTATTTTAACTAAAGCAATTTAATAAGGAAAAAGACATATTTTTTAGTACCTTAGTTTTATTCCAACTAATACATATTTGTTAATAGCCCAATAGCCCCGGCTAATTTGGGTATTTAATAAATTTGTCCTTTTGAGCTAAGTCGAACTCAATAGTAACAATGACTAACTTGTACATCTACATCATCACACCCTTCAGCCTCATATTCCCCATATCTCTAGATCGGGTCTTGGAAAATGAATAATGAATAATATAAAAAAAACCGCAACCACACTAATCTATATATATTTAAAATACACACTAAAAGAATATGATTTTAAAAATAAATAAAAAACATTATATAAACATAAAAATTACGTTCACTTACAAACAAAAAGATGTAAATAAACACAAAAATGCTGGCGGGACGTGTGAGTGGGGAGCTGACAATGAAAGAAGTGGGAATATAATGGAATAAAAACAGCTGTGTCAATTTTCAAAATATTCAGAGGGGGGACTGAAGTTTAATGCGGAACCCATATAGTGGAAAAAAAGCCAAACTACGTCGAGTTAACTCAACAGGCAACCAAATGAAAACGGGACAGAAGTATGTGTCCGGATTAAAATTGTCAATGGCCCCTTATTTAGTACTTCAAGTTAATTCGACAAAAGCCGGTAAGGGTTAATATTGGTGTTTTTATTGATGTGTAATGGCCTTTGTACGTTTTTCTCGAGAAAAAAGTTATTTCTTATATCTGTAAAAAAAAATTGACATAGGCCTAGATCAAAAAAAGTTTTCAATTTATGTCCAGAGTTTTAAAAAGTAAAGTAAATTTGATGATAAAAGTAACTGTATGTCAATTCATAGCCTAATAACAACATATTCTGTAAATCAAAGTGAACTCAAACAATGACTATACTCCCTTATAGGGTTAACGTGTGGTAATATATTGTTATTCATTTTTAAGATGCGATCGAGAGTTATGGGCGAATATAGGGTGAATGAATGTATTTAAGTGTAGATGAACTTGTAGTCATTGGGTTACTATCTGAGTTGACTTAGCTCAGGGAAGGACATTTATTACCCTTTAATGGCCCTTATTTTTTGCCCAGAAAGGCAGGCCATTTTTGCCTAAGTGGAATTTTTATAAAAATTCATTAAAAATAGATATTTACCCCAAAATTTTTTAATTATGTACAATGGTACAAAATATGTAGGACGTTAAAAATTATTTTAACATCATAAAAAAAATCTTTTCAGTGTATTAACATTATATAAATTTTTTTGTCATAAATCATGACAAGGTTAGGGACCCCCCTTATAAACAATTTTGGGAAAGTAAAATAAAAAAAAAATTTAAATTTAGCCAAAAAATTCTAAATTTTTCTATTTTCAGAAAATACATACATTATAAATCATATAGCAAAAATTTAAAGTAAGTACTAAAAAAACCATTAACTTTAGTAATTGTTATAATTACTAGAATTTTTATAAATACTAATAATATATTAGGTTACAACTTATATAAAAAAGTTGTGGCTATTTTTGAGTTATATATTACACGGATATTAAATTTATTTTATTTTAAAATCACTAATTTCTAAAGGTTTCCCTTTTGCTGAGGCTTCCCAAACCCTTTCCCAAGTCTCATGGCACTCAAGTATAGTCTTTGTATTCAATATAAACCTCTTTTAAAAATTAACGGATCGGACTATTATGACTGAAAAATGCACAGGTTATATATCCTTCAATACATCTGGAAGCTACCTGTATTGTAGAGCTCTAAAAATTTTGAGCTCAGGTCCGTTGTTTTATTGTCAAATCAGGAGCAATAATTGGATCAATAAAAATCATGTAGTCGAAACTGTTTTACAGTACCCTCATCATCACTGGAAAAAAAATTCTTTCATTTTTTCTGGAAACACATCAAATATTCTTTACTATTCCAACAGCTATTTTAACAAAGAGCTTCCCCCAAATTTTTTTTTCATAAAAAGTAAAATCTCTAGTTGATTAAAATTTTTTTTGAGGATCATACAATTTGTTGCTTTAGAAAAATTCACAAAAAAAAAAATATACAGGGTGTAGGTTGTTGACTAATTTTTTTTCCCTTTTTTCCCGCAGGTTTGTGGGGTAAATGCTTGCTACAAATTTATTTTTATTTTTATTTTTCTTTTTAAAAAAGCCACTTTGCCCCTTTTTTGAGTCCATTCTTTTTTTTAAATTTTAGGTAATTATTTACCCAAAAAAACAATTTTTCTTGGGAAATTTTTACCGTTTTTTAAAAAAAAATTAAATATTACAATCATATAATCGGAGGCTTCGTAAAAAGGTAAAACCCTGAATTTGGGAGGGTTTTTTAGGTTTATAGGTGATTTTTGGGAATTTTGTATCTTTTTGCTCTTTGTCTTGAGGGGTGTTTTTTTTTTGATGGGGATGTTTAAAAGGTTTGAATACCCACCCCAAAAAGCCCTTTTTTTTTCTAAAATTTTAAGTAAATATGTAAGACCAAGGACTTTATTTTTTTAAATAAAGGGATTTTAAAAATTTTAAAATTTATTTTTAAAAAAGAAGTTGGGTGGAGGGCGTTTACTTTAATGGGTTGGAAGCCCCCTTTCACAGAAGGTTTATTTACAAAACTGTTGGAATTTAATTCCTTTGTGACTTTTCCCAAAAAAAAAAAAATAAATTTATTCGTTTAAAAAATCCTTTATAAACGGGTTTAAATACATTTTTAAAAATTTTAAGTTTGAAAAACTTTAAATCTTGGCATTTTTTAAAGAGGTTTTATATATTTTAACCTTATATTTTTTTATATATATATTTAGGGTATTTTGGGATTTTAAATTTTATATTAAAATTATTTTTTAATGTTTTATTTATTTTCTTTTAATGGTTTTTAATTTTTCAGGGTAAAATGGAAAATTTAGAACAAAAAAATGCCACGGGAAAACTTTTCAAAAGAAGACTGGTTTGAGCAAATTTTAAAAGTTTTAAATTTCCCTTTTTTTTTTTGGTCAAAAAAGGCAAAATGGACTTTAAGTCATTTTCAAATATTAAAATCTTTTTTTCTGTGAAATAAAAAACCAAAATTAAAAGCAAGTGGGAAACTAAAAAAAATTATTCAAAACAATGTTGATTCTTGTCGGCAAAAACTGTTTTCACAGTGGAAGAAACGGTAGTTCCAAACAACATAGTGGCTAAGGGAAAATGGGTTACTTTTGGGGGTTTTATTGTGGGGAATTGGGCTTCGTACCCCAATTAAATTTTTTTGTTTTTGGGGATGGGTTTTTTAGAAGGTTCAAATGGGGGGTAAAAGGCCAAGTTTAAAGGACAAAACCAAAGAATTTGGGGTTTCCTTTGGATTGGGCCTTTTTAGTTAAAGAAAATTTAACCAGGGGTTTTGAATCAAACAACTTTTATACCTTGTGCCCATTTGGCGCCAAACCAATTAAAAAAAACCTGACCCCTTCGAAGGATGGGAACAAGCAGGTACAAACCTAAATCGTATTTTTATTCCCATTTTTGGGCCAAAAAAGAAAGAAAATGTTTTATGCTCATCAAATATCTGAAATTAAGGGTCTCAATTTCAAAAAGCTATTATGGTGTAATGGATGGTCCTACTGTGAAAAAGTTTTCCCTTTTTACCAAAAATTAAATAAGGTTAAATCTTTTAGGTTTAAATCTAGTGACATTGGACTTGTTTTCCACAAATCCAAAAATTGCTTTTGGAAAATGGACTTCTTAACCCTTTTCCATTTATGATAATTTTTTAAATTTGAACAATTTAAATTTTCAAAGTTTCAAAAAAATTACAAAAAAGTCAAAAGCTAAGAAGTAAAAGAACATTTTTTTGAGTTGAAATGAGATTTGGTTGAGTATTTCAGTTTAAAAACTATCAAAGCATGAGGACTGAAAAAAATTATTTTTTTTAATTTTTGGCCCAAAAAAAGTTCAAAAAGAGTCTGAAAAAGAAAATTTAAAAATACCAAAATCTTCTCTTTGAAGAAAACATTCTTCTTCCTCTAAGCCATTTTTGCTTTCTATTCAAAATGCTTTTTCTAAGTTTTTCTTACAAATTTTTATCTAAAAAAATTTTGGGTTCTTTTAATTTATAAATAACCATTTAATGAAATCTTTTTTGAGAAAATTTATAAGTAAAAAATTGAAAAAAAAAAACCACACAGTACAAAGGTAAAAAAAATCAAATGCTTATTTAAAAAATTAAATTAAGTGAAGAAAAAAAAATTTTTCATTAAAGATCCTTGACAAAAAAATGATTTACCAAGTATAAGTTTTTTTTTATTACGTAAAGTTGAAAAAGTCTTTCCCCCCATAGCATGTAATTTACTTCTTATATCAGGGTTCAGATCATTTAGCTGCTAAATATTTATCTTTTAGGAGACAAATATTTAAATACTATACTAAATATTAAAATAAATATACAATATAAATGATTTCTGTAAACAAGCCTAAGATAGCTAAAATGTACCAAATCTGGTATGAAAGAAAACATCATAAGAAAATGTTATGAATTGGTTCAAAGGTCTAAAATACAAAAATAACAGTTTCAATATCAATATCACTGAGGCCAATGGGGGGAGATTCCATAGAGGAAAGCGTGAAAATCATTAATAGGTTGACTATTATTTTATTTTGATGAAGCGATTAAAGTTTATTGTTATTGAATAAATACATTGAAATATGCATTGTCATTGTATTTTTTATACAGTGCAGAACAGTAATGATGTTAAATGAGTCTTATATAATTCAATACTTCTTACTATAGAATAGAATCTATTCATACTATAACAAAAACATAATATAGCTCAATATTTAGTAAGCCTATAGTAAACCATATTAACTTTAACTTAAATATGAGAACATCTACATTACATCCAAAATAAAACATGAGTTCTGGTCAACAATTTTATTCAAAACAAATAATCGTGTTAACAAAATTATTAATTAAATAACAACTTTTACCACTCCATGTTATGAATAAAATTAAATGTGGTAACCTTGACCCTGGACAATGTGGATAACAGAAGTTTATGTAATTCTGTGTAAAAATACTTTAATTAAATGGCACAGTTTTCTTCTGAAAATCATAAATTTTAATATAAGTGATATGAAATGGGTAAAAATATTGCTTAATTTAAGTTTAGCGTTTGTTACTAAAAATGATTAACTAAACCAATAGTCTGGGATCGTAAAAGTCATTAATATGTTTAGCTTACGGAAAGGTCTGAAACTCAGTTGTGCCTTGTCCCATACAACATTGACCCACCAGTAGTTTGCATTCAAAATACAACCATTGAGCAGTCTATGTACCGCTTAAGAGGTCTGAGAAAGAACCTGTAATCTTAACTTCCAGCTTTCAAGTAGCTGGGTTGTATATTTATAACAGCTAAGTTACATGAGTGATCTAATTGTATCTTAAGCTCTTTTAAATCCATGACATGAGAAAGTAGTGGGTTAACATGTCTGCAAGGGACACTACTTCTGTAGGTGGGATGAACATCCCTTGTAGGGAATGGACACTGTTGAATTGGTTTCGAAGTGGCGTGGTCAGATGTAACTACTGGAACTATAAATGGGGATTGACACTAAATCAGTCATGTGATTGTGGGGAGCATATTCAAACAATGGATCACGTAGTTACAAAGTGTCCTCTGCGTTCTTTTATGGAGAGATTAGCTAGCAGAAATAAAATCAGTGAGTCAGGCTTAAATGGCTTGATGAATTGTGACAGGAGATCACTCTATATTTTAATTGAATATCTCATGACTTTTGGACTTTTTAACATATATAATAGCTTTATTTTTTAAAATTAATAAATGGTAGCCGACAACTAACCATACTATATAGTACTGTATATACTGTGACTCAAGATTGAGTATACTCATACTTTGTAGGCATGGGCGGAAGCACACTATTAACCCAAGTAACGTCAACTATCGTGCCAACATATGGGCACTGAAACAGCAAGGTTGTACTCATATAATCACATCTACAGCATGTGGATCACTGCAAGAAAATATTCCTCCCGGAGACCTTGTTCTCTTGGATTCTTTCATTGACAGGTAAAATCAATTTTTAGTACTATTTTATTTTTAGTATTGTATAACAAACAAGCTCTTACAGCATTTAAAAATGTATTAAAAATTTTTTAAGCTTAACTCTTTAAGGGCTGACAAAAAAAGTGCAAACTTTTTTCCTCACTTTTTAAATGTGACATGTAAAAAATTAGGGTGAAAATTTGGAGAAACGCAATTCTTTATAGATTTATTTGTAAAATCTGTTCTAATAAAGGTACAAGGGTACTTCTTTAACCAGAATGTTCGTAATTGAATATTTTATCAGAATAAATGTCCAAAAAGTCATCTCATAATTTTTAAATATTTATATCTTTTAAAAAAAGTGTATATTTATAAAAAAAATTTTGTTCGCTTACAGCTTGTAAACAAAAAATATTTGACATGTGGGAAACTGTTTTATTGAAGTCTAAACTGAATCACCTATAAACACTGAAAAAATATAACAATCAGATTGAAAATTTCAAAAAATATGTAACATGAATATTTTGTTAAAACTGTCAGATTCGTCTGTTAAAATTAACTCTGTCTATTATTATCAGTTCTTTTCATTGACGTTATATTCCAACAGCTGGCTCCAGACATTAAAGAAAAGCATTCTCGAACCTCTGCGTGTAATCCCAAAGACGTGTAAAAGTTATCTTAAGTGGTAAATTGGATGTTATATGTAAAAAACTTCGAATGACGGGATATTGTCATTCGGTCCTCATTTTTGTAATGTTCATATTTTGTCATTTTGGTCCTCAAGGAAAAAAACGTAAATGACGAAATATAGTCATTCGGTCCCCAAAGGGTTAATATGTTTAAATTTTATGTTATAAGTAAGATTAATTAAATATCTAGAATATTGAGATCCACCTGATCCAGAATAATAATAATAATAGTAATTAGTCTGTGAATATGATTTATAAATTTTAATTACTTTTGAATATTTATTTTTGTTTCAAATTTATTTTACCTTTTTGAGGTTGGTTCATTTGAAATAACTGTTGGATTCTCTAAGCTGAACTGATTTGGGATGCTTAGGGTTATGGTATTGATAAATCTACAACGAATGGCATGCGGACAGTGATTGTGACAGATTCTGTTCCCTACCATGCTCAGTCTCTGTCAGCATTCTCAATTCTCTTTCTAAATAATAATTGTTGTGCTCGTTTATGTAATATGTTTCATATGCATCAAGATATTTTGGTTTTGAGACTTCTTATAATAAATTGATTTTTGAGAATGAGTGATTAAGTTCTAAAAAAATGTTTGGCAATAGCTGATTTTTCTGGGTGGTTATTCTTAACCCTTATCACGCCGTAAGCGCACATATGCGCATATGTTGACTTTGCTCTAAACGCTGTATGCGCATATACACATAATAATTACAAAATTAATATTTTTTTAATAATGTTTCTAATTTAATCCGGTAGTGCGTTTGGGTTATGGGTGGTAACTCATGAGAGACACATTGTGCGACTCGTGACATTTTGTTGGCCTGTCAATCACTACGAGACTGGTTTTTGTCTGGCAGTGTACATTTCCGCTGTCCCACCTAACGCCACAAGCACATATACGTGCAGCTACTGTCGAGCCGAGCGGTAGTCATTGTTCCTCGCCTCACCTCTTGAAACTTTGTATTTAGTTGTTTTCATCATTACTTTAGTTTAATATATGTCAGTAATTTATTAGTTTTAAGTGTCAATATGAATAATCCGGCCGATTTTGATTTTTTGGAAGATATTAAATACATTGTATTCAAGTGCTATATATATTTACTTATTTTTTAATTATATGTGTTATATGCAGGCCTTGTTTTTATCAGTAAATATAGTCAATTATGCATATTTTATTAATAGTAATAATATTTTGTATTGATTCATACTGTATAAGTGATCTGTGCCTGATGAGGCTTACTTTCAAATAAAAGTTTGCTTTTTTATATATTCAAAACAAAAAAGAAGGTAAAGTAAGCTAATAAAAGTTTCAAAATGATATATCTTTTATTTTCCTGTTCAGAACAATAAAAAAAATGAGCAACTAAAAAATAATTTTGATTTTTTTACAATAAATTAGCGCTTAATGGAAAATAGGCATTGTATAAATGGCGCTTTAAGGGTTAAAATGTCTTATATATTTGTTTAATCTTGTTTTAAAATTTCATTTAATTTGGTCAATATGTATATTTTTTAGTCATTGCATGTAATTTTGTTTATTCCTGAGTAATCTCCATTTACAATGTTGTATCCTTAATATTTGGAATAATATGTTTAAATTATTTTTTTTAATAGTAAGAGATGTTTGTATTATTATGTTTTAAAAAAGTCTTATTAATTTCGATTTAGTATTATTCATACTTTTCCAAGATTTTTGATTTTTTCTTCAAAGTTTGATAAAGTGCTTCATCTAAACTTTTGATTTTTTTTAAGACAATCTTATCAATAGTAGGCTATTTTCTTTGTATCCATTAAATAAAGCTATATCTTTTATTTTTCTGACTTCTTTATTTAAACATTTTTTTTATAGAGAGGGGTGTGTTAAATAGTCTATGGATTAATGTATGAAAAATTGCTCTTTTGTTCTGGTGTAAGAAAGGAATCTTTTGGAATATATCTGTAGTTATGGAATCTATCTGTAGTATTCTGTAGATATAAAATTCTCTATATTTTGATATGTTGTTTCATAAAATCGTCTACCTAACCTTTCATATATAGTAGTATTGATACTTTATCCCATACCATTTGAATACCACCACAGAATATACACAGATACAGAAGCCCCACGCAATGCTAAATTTTGAAACGCGAAATCGCTTAACTTACCGGCTAGTTCATACGCGGCGCTAGTAGTAAAAACCGGGCAAGCGCGGTTGCCAAATTGTGGCTGGCCAGCCAGCCCAGCCGACCAGGGGGAAATCCCTCGCTACTTATCGTCTCTGGTCTCTCTAGTCTAGTCAACTGCAACAGTCCCGTATGTATGCCATGATCAGTCCAAAAGTGATGCCTAAATGGAGTTTAATATTACTGTACATCTTTTACTGTTAAAGCGTATACGGGTAATATTCGTATTAACATTTTCTTATTGACAATTTTTATTTGTTTAGATAGGTGCCTGCCCTAAACCGCCCAATCTTCCAATCTTATTAATTACTAGAAAATAAAAATTAAAAAGATCAGGTATTCTTTCCTATATTACGTTTTTGTTTCTCTTGTTTACTATAGGACTTTACCAACAAGTTTTGCATAAATTGGTGAGGCCTAGATTTTGTAAACACTTGAGTAAAAATAAGTAAATGAAACATATGGAAAAATAGGTTGCCCGTGTAGAGGAAATGAATAAAGTAAATGTAAAAGCTTACTATCGTGAATGTATTTAAGATAATAATAATAACTTGTAAATTTATAAAGAATAGCCTAAATAAATGTTAATATAATTAATTAGTATACTTTATTATTTTATTGGCGTTGTCAGACTAAAATTCCAGACACGTAGCTTAATCAACTATTTAAAAAGATACATTATTTTAAACGTTTCTTCAAGTATTCATCAGTAGGCCGTTATTTTCGCTCAATAACTTGACTAACTGAAAATTAGATAGGAAATATAATACATAAATAGTCCTAATACAAAGAACAAATTTTTTCCAATTTTATCGTGACTAAGGAGATAAATATTATTAAAGCCAAATAACACTGACTAATCACAAATAATTTTTAACAGTGTAATGTAACAATATTAGGCATATAATACGAAGAAAAATTACAACATTACACGAGTGAGGTGAAACCAGTGTAACCAGTGACGGGGTTGTGCACACTTAGCGTGCTGTAGTATCACCTAGTTTAAAAAAATTAAGTTTGGAATTATTACTATTATTTTACAGTATTAAAATGGGTAAAAAACGTTAAAAGGAACATAAATCTCGAATGGGGACAACGTGTTTGGGAGATTGTAGGAGATAGGTTCCATGCTCGATCCTCTTAATACAGATACAGCGTCCGCTCAATGATTGCCATCGACTTGGACGCTTCTAGAGACGTATGGGGTGTCCATGTTGGATGGTAGTCAAGGTTCGGATGTTGTGTAGGGAAGAGAACTGAGTGTTAGACTTGTCAGTTAGCTGAAAGTAAGAACAACACTACATGGTTCGGATTCTACGTAAAGCTGTAAGTCCCATAGTTGCCCTGGCTATTGGACTATTAATAAATTGCCCTTTCTGAGGAACAGTTAAACTTAGTTAGTAACCAGACACTCATCCACACTCATCCTACACTTATATCATCATTCATATTCACCTTAAAGTACGCACAACGTTGTGGCGGCGTTTCATATGTAAGAACGAATCCTGTTTCCTTTAAACTAGATGGAAAATAATATTGGGGGCATGCCGCCTGAAATGTCAAAAAACGTGCTCCGACCACATGTTCATCTACTTCCTGCATCTTTTTTGTCTGTAAAAAAAGTCTGAATAAAACTCAGTAAATATCTGAATAAAATTGGTTTGGTTTCGGTTATTTTATCATTGTGTTGTCTTGTTATAACCTATTGTTGTAATGGAGAGAAAGACTACGACAGTTTTTGTTAGAGGAAGTGTAAAAATTCATACAAAAAGAAGTACTGTGGATATTAAGGTTCTCAAAACACCTATCCGAAGAGTACGTGGAGAACTGTGGTAAGTGAAAGACATTTTAAAAATAATTTACATCATTTAAACCTTGATTATTTTCCTTGAACCATTTATCCATTGTGTTAACATATATTAATCAAACGTCTTCTGCGTCTTGTCCCCGCAATGCCATGAGTAAACTAAAAAATACTAAATTTAAATGTTAAAGTGTGTAGCCAAGCCCGTCGTCTTCAATCTTACGGTAGCGCTATCAGCGTTCACAGAGTGAATGTAACGAACGCTGGAGTCGCACACCATTCACACACCTTACTTCACTGATCTGTGCGATACATTTCCTACAGAAAAAGTATATCCACATTCGTATTTGGTGACGTTTCGAGTGCATTGCAGCTCTCATCTTCAGGGTGACACAATCTGTTACTAGATCCACAGAGTATATTTAATTTATGTAGTGATGTACCATATACTGTGGATCTAGTAACAGAGTGTATCGCCCTGAAGATGAAGCTGCAATACACTTGAAACATCGGCAACATGTACATAGCGTGCATACAAGATGGAAAAAATATGGAACCGCTTTTACAGCTTTTATATGACTTAACATATAAAAGTGAAATCTTACACATCATCATGGTTACAAAAACCTTCTTTTTGATACCATTTGATACATTTCATCTTTTCACGGGTACGGCCCATGAGGAGTTGAACGAAAATCTTAAATGTAAGCCGAGTTTGGTATCCAATGAAAGGTCTATTTAGGAGAAATTAACTGTCGCAAACTGGACTTCAAGAGGATTATCCAAATGTTATGGTCATTTGAATGTCATGACGAACAAATTTAATCTTTTGTCTTGTGAAGTAACTAATTTATATGGTTCTTTTTTCCATAGTTAATTTGATAATTTTATTTTTTTGAATAATTGTGCTCCATTAGGTGTAATTTTTGTTCAGAATAATTTATATTAAATCCGTGAAATTGTGGAGAAATTATATTGATCGAATTAGTTACTTTGAAGTTAAAATAACCGCTACTCTGGAAAGTATAAACCTTTTGAAGTCCAGTTTGTGGCATTTAATTTGAAATTATTGAGAAAATATGCCTCAGAATACTGGTATTTAGTTAATTTTCATACTTATTGACAGTATTAACAATATTATTTCTTATTGAATAATCATATATTTATAAAGGGCTATCAGGTTCTTGTAGAAAATATAGCACTTAAGCTATTTAAAAATATGTTGTATAAAATTGGACATAAATTGCATTTAGTTAAAGGACTTGTTAAATTGAAAGTTGTTTCATTAGACGCTGTGACTTGTGTTTATTGTTACAAGCGCAGTAATTTTTTAATTGAAACTTTTTCACGTCTTATCCATAAACAATGTTTTTAGATTGATATCAAATGAATTCAAAACCACAGCTTTTGGTAAACTTATAAGTTTTGAAAACTGTATAAGAGCATAAAAATGATGATAGGAGAGCAGCTGGAAAAGACAACTGAAAAGTGAGAACATATGAGAATGAAAGATTGTGATAAAAAGAGAAGAGCTTATAAATTACTTTTTTACGATTTATCATTAAATTTTTTTGATAATTTTATTATTGTTGTTGTAAAAATCAAGACTTATACATTTTCTTTTGATCATTACGAGCAAATTAAACTTCACACAAATCATGCTTAACACATTCTAAGTACAAGTACAATGAAAAAAAACGAAAGAATGAAAACCAAAAGGGTATTGACCCTCCCGCCCACACATACACATACAATGTTATTGACCGTCCCGCCCACCCATACACATACAGTGTAATTGACTGTCCCGCCCACCCATACACATTCAGTGGTATTGACCCTCCCGACCACCCATACACATACAGTGGTATTGACCCTCCCGCCCACCCATACACATACAGTGTTATTGACCCTCCCGCCCACCCATACACATACAGTGTTATTGACCCTCCCGCCCACCCATTCACATACAGTGTTATTGACCGTCACTAGTACAATAGTACAAATATTAAGTGGGTCGGTGGCGGTAAATTACTTGAACCGCTTACAGACGAGAGGAACTTGCAGTCTTTTAACTGTGTCACCAATATTTCTTTTTTGTCTCTTGATCTGTCCACTTTACAGAATATACAAGCAGTAATAAGTACCCCACCAAGGTCAAATTGAAAGGTTTAAAAATGTTAAAAGTGTTGTGGAATACAGAGGGTTGAGAAAGATGACTAAAAATAATGTGGTTGCGAAAGACCGAGATATAAGAAGTTGTGACGATAGGATGCAATTTTTAAAATAGTCTATGTTTACTATGTATTTACAGTATTTATTTTGTATTGTATAACACTTTTAGGCCGTATTTATTTAACAATTTATAGAAAATTTTTATTTTGTTTTGGGGTTTAATAAAATGTTTATTGATGTAAATAGTTTATAAATTTATTGATAATTAAAAGCATAACTTATAATTATATGTATCAAGGATCCTTATAAGCATGTGCCATCAATACAATTTGCTTGTCTCTGTATCTGCTAAGGTATTTTTTTATAAAGTATCTATAAACATTGATGATATCCAGTCAGTATAAAATGAGTAAAAAATAATGAATTTGGCAAATTGAAAGGTTTAAAAATCGTGAGCCCTAATAAAAATAATGAGCTTATGGGAGGGATTTATTGAGAAATTGTGGTGAATAAATTCTGTATAATAAGTATGTCTAAATTATGTGTTATATTTTATAGTTCCTCGTGGTGTAATATCACTGACAATGTCCAAGCTACCTACAGAATAAAAATTTTGGCTTTCTTATCATCCATAGTTATTTTATCATCCTTAAACAATTAATTGTTTCATAATTTAGTTTGATAAACTATCATAAATAATGTTTCATAAACTTGTTAATTAAGAATGCAATTAAATAATTTCCTTTATTTAGAAATGCAAAAAATAGGTTTCATTTGCTCAATGTACAACTTATGTACTTTGAGAATTTGGCTAAAACTCAAACAAGAGGCTGTCTAAAGTCAAAATACGCAAAGTAAATGCAACTCAGTGAACGTAAGCAGGAGTCTTCCGGGCCTTGCCCTCGGTGCCCTTCCAACTATATGTCTGTCTATTCTGTCTTCCTCCCTCCACTGCGGGAGAACGGGAATCCCGCACAATTATCTGGCAACGCCGCGCCAGTCAGCAACCGTCTCAACGCCTTCATTTTGAGAAATACCATGAACTGCCTGTTTCATTATTTCCTATACCGTGGGGCTTCTGTATTTGTCTATATACTGTGATACCACTGTACGTGTTTGTTAGGGCAGGTGGGTCAATTCCACCATACGTGTCTGGGTGGGCGGGAGGGGAGTGTTGATTGGTAAATCAATACAAGCATAGCTTCTCAATGTATAAGTAATATCCTAAAAGTTTACTTCGGTGAATGGGAGAGTGGGCAGGTCTATACCACTGTACGTGTATGGGAGGCCAGGTGGGATACTGAGCCTTTTTGGATTTGACTCCAGTCACAGGAAACATCATGAAGTAACCCAGGAGCTTGAACCAAACAAGGCGTAAATCATTTACTGATTTGGCTTTCAACCTTGCAAGTGGCAAGTCATTTTACCTCAGTGGCATAGTTTTATGAAATAACATAAGTAAGTAACTTAGGAAACAAAATAAGAGCAGTTTGATTTACTGTTTCTTTGCCAATCCCAGCAAAAAGGTTCAGCTGTAGGTTCCTTGTTTAACTTACTGCAATCCAAAGTAAAACTAAAGTATAACTGTAGTTTCATGTTGTTTTACTTACCGTTAGTCTGTTATACAAAGCAATATTGAATCATGCACATAGTTTATTGTCGCTTTTCTGATTCTGTTGTGTCAGTCTTATAGTTACTTTCTTCTTAACAGTAAGAAATTCTTATTTGACAGAACTCAGACAAGAATCCAGACTTTCTTCGATGGAAGTAATGAAGGTTTGCCTGGAGTATGTCACCTTCCAATGGACCCAGCTTTCTGTAATGACACTCGACAAGTGATTCTGGAAGTATCAGCAGATATAGGAATCAAAATGCATCCTAGTGGAACTGCAGTGTGTATTGAAGGTCCTCGGTTTTCATCCAAAGCAGAGAGTAATTTATATCGATCATGGGGTGCCCATTTGGTCAACATGACTTTAGTTCCAGAAGTAAGTGGGCATGGGCTAGGGCAAAATTAAATGACTTGCATAATTATTAGTGTTTGACTGTAGACCAATGTCATGTATATGGTTTGCAGGTTTAAAAAATAATGTATGTGCTTATGACACTGTCTATAGATTATGGTTTAAGAATAATTGTGGCTCTTATTAATTTATTTTTATAAGGAAATATTGATGAATGTTTTCAGTAATATCACATTTACTGATGTTTTTATTTTTCGAGAAGAAATCATTAATTGCATGATTTTATAGTTAAAACTTTCAAGATTAAGAAGAAAATGTCTAGTTTGTGTAAACACAACATTAGTTTTGATCACTAATTAAACAAAGAAACAATAGTACATGAACTAAGAATGAAAACCGGTTGAGAGGTTTCTGAATAAATTCAAACAACTATTTACAATTCTAGAAAATTTGTGCAAAATAAAGGTTTCAATTTTGAACATAAACAAAAAAAACTTAATACATTGTATACTGCCTTTAGAAAAGTACATAATTAATATCTATACTAAAAAAAATATATATAAAATGTTATGTTATAAAAATAGCAGATTCAATTAATTTACATTGTATTCACTTAAATTTTAAACAATAAATTATACACCAACTATTACACTTACTTGCCATAGTATAAACAAAACTATCATTGCTGAACTGTAACTAACTTCGTCCATATTCAAAATCCACTTCTTTAACCTAATTATAAAAATGTGTTTGTTTTTTATCAATTTTAAACTATCGGGTAATTCATTGAACATTCTTTTGAGCAGTACAATTATATGTTCTAATGAAAAACGAACTAAATGATTCTGGTACCAAAAGTGCACCAAAGTTCTCAACAGTTTGGCATTTTCTGTATGCATCAAAATTGAATCTAAAAAAGTTAAAAATAAATACTGTTAATATACTTCAACTTTATTTTAACTTTAATTTTTTTTAAATTGAATTTCACATTGTAAATAATTAAAATTGGATGCCTATTAATTCCTGGAGACTTAATTTATAATCCTTGATCTTTAAGGATATACCCTCTGAATGCTATTAATTTTGCTTCATTGGCTGGGTTGCCAAAAATTGACATCTTTACTTGTACTATGTTATGAATTGTAAAAAATTAATTAATCTTGAAAAAAAGATTAATCAGATAAATTTCTTGAGCTACAGGTTTAAAGTTAAGACTTAAGGTATTTGTTAGTGATGGTTGGTTCCATTTTTTTTTGGTTCTGGTTCGGTTCTTTACTGAAATCGGTTCCCGGTTCTCGGTTCTGAGTATTTTTTGAGAAAGTCTCAGAAAATTTGTCTAATACCTTTACGCCAGTGAATCAACAAATTATGTTGAATCAATCAGTAAAAACAGTGCATAGTATTTTGGCGATTTCTCCAATATGAAGTATAATACACCCTAAAAATTTATAAAATGAGTATAAAAAGTATTTACTTTAAATTAAAAAAAGTATACTATTTAGTTAAATGGAATATAATGCTCAAATTAGTATGCATTGAAATTTACCTTGAGGAAATTACAAAACTTATAAGCCTAAATAAAATTGAAAAATAACCTGCCATTTTAGCTGGTTTGGTAATAAAATTTATTCAAAAACAAATCACAACAATTGATTGAAATTACCACAACTAAATTTATGAGGTTGATGTAATTGTAGTACATCGAAAATAAACAGCAAAAACAAATAATAATATAATCAATTAAAAAAATTACTTTTATTAATTATTGAACAAAAATATATTTGTTCGTTCTTTTCTCAATCAGTGATAATACTGAATTAAGAAAATATAAATGCTACTCACATTCATAAAAAAACTATACAGCCAATAATACCATAAATGTTTTTAGAAATGACAGTTGGCCTATACAATGTTCTTTTAATTTAAGAAATAATAAACTATTTTGGGCCAGTAAATGTTAAGTCAATGCAATTGAAAACATTAATCCTTTAACCATTAATCCAATTTAAGACTTTGTAAAAAAAAATAATAAAAATAAAATTTAATTATTTTAAAGTAAAAATGCTAAAGATTCATTTTTGTTTAGTTTTGATACAATATTAATCTTAAAAATGTATTTTTCAATCCAATTCCCTAGTTTTTGTATCGTTGTTTTTTCATTACAAGTCTAAATAAATAAACTCTAATATCTTAAGTTCATCATAAAAACCTTTTATTTTTCAAAATGCCCAATAAAACTAGAAGCATAATTAATTTCAGAATGTTAGATGAGTTGTAAACAGAATGGAATGTTTCCAAATGTGTTTTATATCAGGCAGGAAGTGATAAGAAAGGGTCACGAAGGGTGGAGCTCAGGCATAAAGGAAGACTGAACTCTTGGAACTAAAACGAATGGCTTTAATTCACTGCCTTAGCTTTAATTCACTGCCTTTGCGTGTGAATTCCTATATATTAATGTTATCTGTCTCTTCATGTGCTGATAAGAAAGTGGCAAGACTATGGGCGAATATTTTCTGACTTAGATATTTTGTAGCCAAATCACATACTGATAAGGAAGTGAATGGCCTTCTACAGTTAGATATTTTCTGACAAAGATATATTGTTTATCTTTTGGATGTCTTGATTTTTCTGTTTATCAGCACTTTTCACACCTGATATGAAAGTTATCTCCCCATGTTTTCTAGAACCGGGACCGCAGAACCGAGATTTTCCTATCAGTTCTCGATTCTGGTTCTTTTGTCAATAACCGATAGAACCGAGAACCGACTTTAGGGACCGACCCATCCCCAGTATTTACAGTACAAAGTAAAAGTAGTTGTAATCAACATTAACAAATCTAAAGTCCATCAATAAAGGTTTAAAATCTTGCAACTATTATTTTGACGACATAGATAAATTACTTCAAATTAACATTCTTCAGGACATCATATTCTTCTTATTTTATTTAAATGTTTTGCCAGGTGATCTTGGCTAAGGAAGCAGGAATCTGTTATGCAGCCATTGCGATGGCCACAGATTACGATTGTTGGAGAGATCATGGAGATGGAGTTTGTGTCTCAGACGTTTTGACCACCTTTAAAAAGAATGTAGAAAAAATCACCAAGTTGTTTATTGCTGTAGTCCCAAAAATTGCTGACCATAAATGGGATGAGATCATAAAAAAACACAAGGTAGGAAGTATTCCTCTTCATCATTATCTAGTTGCTTTTAGTCTAGATTTTTATCAAGTTTGCTGAGTGCATATTCTTTCCACCATAACTTACTTTATCATCTTTTTTTCTTTTAAGAATCTCAACCTTTCTTCACCTTGTTCTTGAGGACAGTTACTTTCACCTTTTCATATTTTAACAGTATTCAAGTCCTAGGAGATTTTCTCTAAAGATAGCGTGATATGTGTACATTCATTTGCAGCCATAATTTAACTATACACATTTACAAATAAACATCACAAACTAAAAAAACATACTTATCAGTATGCATGTATTACATTCACTTGTTCACCATAGTATAAGCTGTTTACCTCCAAATGATGCACATCAACATCACTCAGAAGCATAAGTGTTGCTAAACGCAGCTTACTGTCTTTATTGCCAATGATGACAATCATCAACTCAAGCAAATGGACAACCTTTTAAGTAAACACACACTGTCATAAGAGTTCCGTCTGACTAAGCAGGGGGTCACATCACCCAAGGACAAATTAGGGAAGTCCTATTGTAATGTATATTTATATCATTGAACTGTTATACTAATTTTTTGAATGAATTACATTTAGTGTAAAAAACTATTTTGTACATAGTTTCTAAATCCTGGTGACGTGTGGCTAGAAGTAGCCTCATAAGGCAACTATGGCTTGATATGTGATTTGCCAGAAAACCAGCTGTAGGAAATGTGACATGAAGTGCAACCTCCAAAGTTTTTTGAATTCTTTTCGAAGGTTGATAGTAGCTTAAATATTAATTAAATATTAAAGATATTGAAAATTGGTTGGAAGTAGATAAAAACAATAGTTACGTTAACCTTACTGATGAACAAATTGTAACCTGTTAAAAAAAAGATGCTGAAAACAGTAATGGTACAGATGAAGAACCTCTTGCTAGAACAAGTGGTTAGCAATCCTGACCTCAATGTAGGTTACTGGTTAGATGACTTAGTGTCCTATTTTTAACGACAGACGGTAGCAGCACTGGCTGTGCTTCTAAAGATGCATGACCTGTACTTTATATGGTACTCGAAGCTGATGTAAAAGAAACTGTCAAGCTTTTAACGCAAAACTGAACATTACTGTTAAATTATTAAGTGTGTTAGTACTCTGAAAGGGGTTTGTTCTATGTCAAACAGTATTATTGTAAGTATGATTTATATACTTACAGCCATTCTGTGGTTAACCTCCGATACTTTCGTTGTTGGTTCAGCAGCAGCCCTGACTGGCCTGACAAGATTTTATTTTAATAAATTAGTTTCTGCTGTTAAGTCAATTAACTTATAATTTATTTTTATTGCAGAAAATGGTTGAAACAAGTATCATGATTCCTCAAGAGCCAGTGATAAAGAGTTAATGAAGTACACCTTGGGTACAGTATGTTGAAGATGATTCATTCCTACTGATTTAATACGGACAACTGGAAAAATATTTTGTGTAACATGTAGTGGGGTTTGCAGTGGCAGCTCTGAGCTAAAATAGTAGGTACAACCCAAAAATACAAACAGTTTATATATGAGAAAGAGGTGTGAAAATTAAGTGAACAATTATTTTATTGCGGACATTACCGTATATACTGAAGCTTAAATAAACTGCTTAAATATTTTATCCATGAATAAATTATGTCAATTATTTTTATGAATTTTGTATGAATGAACTTTGAATGAATTATTTTTTATGAATGAACCAATAGACTAAATTAGACAAAGTGTCTAGTTCCGTCAGTCATAGTGATAAGAGCTCAGCTTTGCCTGCCTATCTCGCTTGCATCTGTCAAGTATTTTCGTGTCGTGAATTATTTCACAGTGATATTTAAAAATATTGTGTATTTTTGTTTTATGTTTTATTTTTAATTAAAATGTCATGTACTTGTTGTGGTGCTTACAATCGACCCTGTGTAAGTGATAAAAGTGACACTGTGATTAAGTCTAATGGTTCGTGTGAGAGATCCTTCCATGTCAGCTGCTTGTGAGATGACTAGGCGAAAAGAACACGCTCAGGCCGCGATTGGAAATGTAAAGACTGGGTGTTTCTTCTGCGAGTAGTAGTATTAACTCAGCAACAGGCACAAATTTAACCAAGGAATTTTAGTCCAGGTATTAGAGGACCTCAATATGCAGGTGCTTATCAACTGATTTATCATATTAGATGGATATATTAGACGGATAGTCGGAAAATCCATAGAGAGGGAACAAGGCACAACAGCGTTTGATATTATGGTGTTACGAAAAATTCGTGCAAGCACTGTAAGAAAAGAGTCTAGCACTAAGAATCAAAAATCTATAAAAGACTTCTTTCCAACCCAACAATAAAAGCATTTGTTTTACTTTCATTAAAATGTTGTTATGTGATTCAAGTGATAATTAATTAAATGTCAGTATGTACTGTACTACTATATTTTAATTGTTTTATTTTTAAACCTAAACTTATAATAAGGCCTAATTTAAGGCTCAGGTTTGTTTCAGAGTTGATTTTAGTCATTACCAGGCAATTTTTGGATTATCCACGAGAGGTCAGCCACTCATTATCATGGATAATCGGGAGTCTACTGTATTTGTAGATTTTACACTTTTAAGTAAACTCTTACAAATTGGCTACTTTTTGCTGGAATTTCTGGTCCAACTTCACTCTTAAACTTTAGGTAGATGAATGGGTTAAAAATAGATTAAGTAAAAAACTTGTTGGCGAGGTCAAAAATCACCTTGGATTTGAGTGGCCACAGGAGTAAGTAAGTAAGTAAGTAAAAAACTGGACTGGAACATCATTCCCTCAATAAATGATGTCAATCAATGTTTTAACAACTTTTTTGAAAAACTAAATTTCATTGTCAATAGTAGTAGTAAAACATTAAATTTGTAGTACAATCTATGAAAGTCTAAATGTCAAAAACAAAACTACGGAACTGCTTATTAATTTTTCTAAAACTAAGTATATAACCTTTGATTATTTAGAATTTGTCTTACCTTTAAAATACCTTTCACTTAATTGCTCCATGATTGATTGTAACTGTCAGTTTATTGAAAAAGTTAAATTCTTTAAATACTTTGGTGTCATTTTAGATGAAAGATTTAGCTGGGAGAAACACATTTCTGACCTTCATTTAGGGTTGTGAATTCTCAGACCTTCATAGGGCTGAGAGCATCTGTGAGTAGCTGTAATGACAACTATCGAGCATACATCAGATTATTACTGTAATGACAACTATCGAGAAGGAGGCATTATATGCTATATAAATAATGAATTAAATGTCAGGTCCTTAGATGTTAAAATGCTAACAGCGGATATTGTACTCTTAGATATTAGATCTAGTAATGTATATTTTAAGTTAATTTGTGTGTATAGGTTGCTTTCATTTAATGAAAATCAATATATAAATGAATTGAAGAGTATTTTACAAGATGTGAAATGTAATGTTGTATACATTGGTGATATAGACATAAACCTATTAAGTGAAAGTTCTTTCAGTCAAAGTTACTGCAGTATAACAAATAATAAGGTTAACGTAACTTTGTCGTCTTCAGCTACAAAATATTTTATTGGACTACCGGTTTCAGAGCAAGAACTCCATGGTCACATCCACTGTACGTTGTCAAAACAGTCACATTAAAAACATTGTACAAAAATTTACATATTTACAAAAATAAAAATAAAACACATGATAACACTGCCGGCTGGTATGATGATCAGATCCGGATTGAGCGTGCAGCTGGAATGATGCTATCCTGAATAAATTAATAACAATGAATAAATTACTGCGGTATGTTGGGTAACAATGGTTTTGTATCTGCAATGAATAGTCCGACTATAATTACCAAAACAACTGAAACATGCATTGATCACATCTTTATAAAATATAAAAACTTAAATTCCTTTAAAAGTGCAAACTTTGATGTGGGTCTGACAGATTATTGTTTACTGTTTGATCAAAACATTGATTCCAATGTAAATACAACCAGAAGTGCTTATCAAAGGATGAGTATAATTTAGTCAAAATTAAATTAAAAAATTTTTATTGGACTCAAGTAATATTGCAAAATAATGTAAATTATTGTTATGATAACTTTATTGATATTTTAACTTCTGTAATTGAAGAGTTTAATAATATAATAACAGTGTATAATAAATTAAATTTAGCTAAGATTACCAGTCCTTGGATTACTTCTAAGTTAATACATAAAATGCCAAAAAGAAAGAACCTTTATAAAATCTTAAAGCGTTTAACTTATGACATCAATTTTAATCATTACTATAGTAATTTTTTTAATAATTTGAAATGTGAAATAAGTGTAACTAAGAATATATATTACAAGAATTTAATAAACAAATGTAACTGGATTCTTCCCAGAAGTGGAAGATAATTAATTAGTTGATGGAACAACTACTATTAAGAATGTAGATAAGATAACACTCAACAATGGAGATATTATCACTGCACCAGCTGTTATGGCTGATGTGATAAATTCACACCTTATCAAAGTTCAGTCTACCACTAGTAGGACCAAACTCACAGACATACATGTTAAGAAAGCCACTGTCATTTTTTGTTTCACCCGTTACTGAGAAAGAATTATTAAAGTTATTCGAAATTTAAAGAATAAAAAATCCACTGGTCCTGATAATATAAATACTGTTCTAATCAATCATATTGCTGATGAAATTTCACATGTTCCAACTTATATAATCAACTTAAGTTTCAGTACAGGGGGTTTCCAGATAAATTAAAACAAAGCGTTGTACCAATTAAAAAAAAAAAAAAGCTTCTTCACATATCAGTAACATTAGACCAATTAGTTTACTTTGTATTTTCTCCAAAATCATACAAAAACTAATGAATACAAGATTATTAAACTACTTAGTTCTTTTTTTCTTAACAAAATCAGTATGGATTTACAAAAGGTATATCTACTGAGGATGCGCTTCTGAACCTTTCGAACCAAATATATTATGATAGTTTCAATAATAGTAATAAAACTATAGATGACTATTATTGACTTTAAAAATGCATTTGACATAGTAAATCACAGTATTTTATTGAAAAATTGGCATTATTATTTATTGAAAAAAATGCAGCTAACTCTTTTGTCCACACACATTCACAATCCACACATGTTTCTACTGATACACCACACACATCTCTTGAGACCACAGCAAATAACAACTTATCTCTGTCACTTCCCACTTTAAAACAGTATATTTAGTAGGCCTAGTAAATCACTAACTTGTACAAATCAGTCAGTCAATGTGGGCCAGTCTTTTTCTTTTTCTTTTTCTAGTTTTAACATAATATTTTTAAATATTCAAGGGCTAAAGAAAAAAGTTCATGCTTTGGAATGTTTCTTAATTGATTCTAATATTTCAGTTATTTGTTTAACTGAACACTGGATGTTAACAAATGAAATTAATTTATCCTTTCCTTGCGAGTTTCATTGTGCTGATGCTTACTGTAGAACAAATCACATTAGAGGTGGTTCCTCTATATTTGTTCATAATAATTTAATTTCAAGGAAATGTGATGTGAGCCAATTTTGTGAGGAACTAAATTTTGAAGCATCGGCAGCATTTCTGGATAGCACTAAAACCATTGTAGTTTCTGTCTATCACTCTCCTAATGGTGATCCTTATCAATTCCTTAGAATTCTAGAATTGTTTTTAAATTTTATGTCACAATGGAACTATTATGATATTCTAATAGGGGGTGATTTTAATGGTAGTTTTGATGTGACAAAAAATAGCAAAACCTCAAGGGAGCTGCTTAACTTGTTTAAACAATATAATTTCTATCACTATAATAACACACCTACTAGAGGCAACAATTGTCTAGATAATATTTTTATTTTAAAACAACATTTAAAAATTCAAATTGTAACAACTTTTCACTTTCCCTTTTCCGACCATGATGGAATTTTGGTTCAAACAGATTTTAATTCAAATAATTCTAATTTCAATGGCAGTTTTACAACATCAAAGCACTACCAGATAAAATTTTACTTGCCTAAGAAAAATATAGAAGCTTTATCTTCATGTTTAGCCTCACATGACTGGTCATTCTTGCTACACAAGTGTAGTTATGAATCGTCAGATACTATGTTTTTACACATATTTAATGTTATAATAAATCATTTAAACTATTACTCAAGAACTATTAAAGTGAAAACTGAAAAACCAAAGAAAAAGAAGTTGAACCAGGATTGGTATACATTTGAATTGGCTGAAATGAAAAATAGATTGTTATTTTTAGATTGTATAATGAAATGTAATAATGATAAAAACAATTGTGATATTAAATTAAGTTTTGCAAAATTAAAACATCAATACAGAAAATCTATTAATGAAGCAAAGTTTGTCACAAATGTTAAATATATTGAAGTTAGCAAAAACAAATGCAAAGCTGCATGGGATGTTATTAAATATAACACAGAAGTCAACAAGAAAAGTGAGCCTAACATTGAACCTGATGTATTGAACAGGTATTTTATTAATTCAGTTAGGGAAATAAAAATTAAAACAAATTGTAAATTGCCAAACCTTTTAAGTGATGACAATAGGTCTACCCATAATAGTTTAAATCATTTTAAATGGTCAGCAGTAACAGAAAAAGATGTTCTTGATGCTGTTAAAAATATGAAAAATTCAGATAGTAATGATTTTTATAATATGTCAAATAATTTACTGAAAAGAATTATTGTTGGTTTGACTGAACCTCTAGCAGTATGTGTAAATCGTCTGCTTAGTGATGGCATTTTTCCCAATCAACTTAAAATTTCTCGTGTATGCCCAATTTACAAAAATGGACCAAAACACAATCCTCAGAGCTATCGACCTATATCAATAATCCCGGTACTTGGAAAATTAATTGAACAGTTAGTATACAAACAAATTTACTCATTTTTAGAAAACAACAATATTTTTAATTCATCACAATTCGGCTTTAGACAGGGCAGATCAACGTTCAATGCTTTAGATAACTTAGTCAGACAAATTCACCTATCTTTTGAAGACAAAGCCTTTGCGCAGGCCACTTTTTGTGATCTGAGCAAGGCTTTTGATTGTGTTGAAAGTAAAATTCTAATTGCAAAATTAAAACATTATGGTTTCTGTAAACCATCTTTAAAATTTTTTGAATCCTATTTAAACAACCGTAGGCAAACCGTTTGTGTCAATGGAAGGTGGTCAAAAGAATTGAAAGTGGAGTGGGGTGTCCCACAGGGCTCTGTCCTGGGTCCCCTCCTATTTTTGATATATATCAATGATCTTCCATCGACAATTGATTCTAAAATTATTCTTTACGCCGATGACACAACTTTCTTTAACGTAAGCAAAAACATTAATGATCTGGAAATTATGGCTAATGAGACTCTTTCTAAAGCTTTAAATTGGTTTAATTCAAATGGATTTTTGCTAAATTGTAATAAAACAAAAAACATACTATTTCATCTTAAGCCTAGTTCTATTTCATTGGATGAAAATTTTGTGGATTCGATTAAATTTTTGGGGGTTTATATTGACAATCAGCTAACCTGGAACGATCACATAGACTATTTAAATAAACGACTATCAAGGGTAATTTATCTTTTGAATAGATTGAACGATATTGTACCAAAAATTTATATAAGAACAGCCTATTTTGCATATTTTCAGTCTGTATTCAGGTACGGTTTAGTTCTTTATGGTAATTGTACCAGAATTAAAGAACTATTAACTTTACAAAAAAAAGCTTTAAGAGTTCTTAAGAAATGTGACTCCAGAGAACACTGCAAACCACTTTTTATTGATTTCCAATTTCAAACCATTATAAATCTTTACATATTTGACTTGGTTACTTATACTATTACAAATTCAGAATTCTTAAAATTCAAACAATCTTTCCATAACTATAATACACGTGGAAAGAAAAATGCTAAAATTGACTTTTATCGTTTGAATAAGACTCTGGATAGTCATATAGTATTGTCCCTTAAAATTTACAATTTTTTGGAACCTAAAATTAATCAGTACTCTTTTTCTGAATTCAAAAATAAATTTTACTGCTGGCTTTTAAAAAACCCATTTTACAATTTAGATGAATTTTTTAACGCAATTGACCTTAATTTTTAATTTTTAAAGTACACATTTTTTATTACTAATTTGACTTTAAAGTCTACTGGTAGATTCATAAATAGTCTAATTTTAGTAATTAGTATGTATGACACAAGCTATTGCAATAGCTGCTGCTATGACATTGTCAATGATGTAAAATTTGTGTGGCAAATAAAAATTATTATTATTATTATTAAAGTTGTTTCACTCAATTGGTTGGAAAGTTTTCTTTCTAACAGATTGCAACAGGTTAGAGTAGGAGAATATCTGAGCTCACACCTGTGCATAAAAGGAGGAGTGCCTCAGGGATCGGTTCTCTCTTCAACACTATTTTTTATTTTCATCAATGATTTACTAAATGACCATGTTCATGATCTTGTTAGTGCTTTTGCCGATGATGTGGATTTTTTTCTACTCAGACAAAACAATAAATATTTTTTTTTAAATCCATTGATGAAGATTTAGTACTACTAAGGAAATGGTCAATCAATAATCAAATGATACTTAATGTTAGTAAAACGAAATATGTAAATTTTGATTTCAGAAGTTTTATTTTCAAACCCCTTTGCATATCATGAGAATCATTGTTTCGAAATTCAGAATCGATGTAACTGTCAAATATTTGAAAGAGTGAGTTGTTTTAAATACCTTGGTGTATTTTTTATGAAAAAATGTTGTTGGAAAAATATATATCTAATTTACATAGTAAAATAGAATTTGGCATAAGAAAATTCAATTTTTTCAAACAATTTTGTGACACAGTTTTGCTGAGAGAATTATACTTTGCTGTGATTCACACCCAGGAACAAGACGGAATTGCCTCCTGGGCATTTAAGACACATATTGAAAAATTAAGAATCACTCAAAATCATTTTTACGTATAATATTAACCAAGAACAAAAGAGACAGCTCATTTCCTTTGTACATTCAGTCAAACATTCTACCAGTTCTTTACGTTTACACTGTTGAGAATTGTTTACTTCAGAAGTGGAAACAGGAACCACACATTTATTCCATAATGTGAGAAGAAATAACCAAACAATCTTTCAACTTACAAAGTGAACAAATTTGAAAGATCCTTTCAATACTGTAGGCCAAAATATTTTAATTGGCTTCCAAAAAAAAAATTAGAAGAGTACGAAAATGTTAACCTTTTCTGTAAGAGTACTAAGTTATGGCTGTTTTTTCACTCTATCTACTTTCTTAATAGTGTTTTGATTTAATGTCGTAACATTTTAAAAGATGATGAATTATATGGTATTTATGTTTTTGTTATTTTTAGTTGCATTTATTATTATTTGAGAATGTTTTAAATATTATAAAATAAAATTACTTTGTAAACAGAATATTTTAGTTATAGTTGGTTACTTTTATTAATTTTCAATACATATCAAACTATAGTAATGTACAATTATTTTGTAAAGTAACGCAACAATGAATGGCAATACATCACAGGACTGGACTAGTATAATTTTTAGTTTTAAAGAAAAAGTACGTTTTTAAACTCTGGCCACATTACTAGAACCTTATTTATGTTTTTGTAATTTTTATAGTTGTGGACAGGGTATCTCTGAACCAGGAAAAGGCGAGCGACTTACTCGGCTATTGTGGGGTGGCCCGCCCGGCCGACCCTAATTAATGTCGCTTCGCTGTGCTCAACGAAAACCAGTACTAGGTACCCAATACCAAAAAGTAAGTTAAATTATTTTCAAAAATTATTAAAATCCATTATCATATTATATTTAGTTTTTAAATGCCGATTATTTTCATACTAATTTGATGTAAATCGGCCAATTTTGACCAATTTGTACCGCAAACTAGTTTTTCTTTTTAAAACTAATTAATGAACAGTGAAAATTAAATACAATTCATGTCTGAGTGTGAGCATATGGAGGAATAATAAATGCCCCAGGTTTGATTGTAATAACTTTTTTATTGCTTCATATCCAAAATAAATAGCCGGTTTGAACACAAATTTGAAAACATAATTGTAATATAATCTGTAACTTAATTTATTGTACAATATTTCTACTGATTCTAAGTTAGATTTATCAAAATGCAAAGACACACAGTATTACAAAAAACAACATGACAGAAATTAAAACATAAAGCACAGTGTGAAAGTGGTTGCTAAAATTTAACTAATACTAATTGGCCTACCGGTTCTAAAATTAACATAAAAATAAGCAACATAAAAAACTGTTGCTATAAAATATTATAAAAAATATTGTAAACAACACCTTATAAAGGACGGGCCAGTTCATCATCGGAGTATTCTGCACTATCCTCGCTGCAGATGCAGTCTTGAGAGTCAGTTGAGTCGTCCGCCAAGCTGATGACAAGTCTGTCTTGGACGTCGTCGCTGATGGCGTCCACCTCCCACATAAACTCTTCTGCCTTCCTGACGTGGGCGACGAATGATTTCCAATCATTAGACGTTACTTTGTTCAAAGCGTCATCCAACAAAGCCTCCACGGATTTTAACCTGTAGTCAGTGTTGGTTCTTGCGACTTCATTCTTCACCTTGGCCCACACCAGTTCGATAGGGTTAAACTCACAATGATAAGGTGGAAGTCGCAGGACTGTATGGCCACAATCTTCAGCCATTTTATCTACTTTATATATTGTAGCAGCTAAGCGCAAGTGAGCTGGAATTCGAGTTAAAAGATCTGCTTTGACATCACTTTGGTTGAAAAACACTCCATGGCTCGTTAGAAAGTCCTGGATATCCTTTTTTCTCCAACTCATGTTCGGGATCTTAAATAGAGTTTCATTTTTTTTTTCAGTTGTTCAATAGTAGTTCTGCTGGCACCAGTTAAAACTCGAACTCTATCCACGATGTTCCTCTTGCTCATTTCCGGATTTTCCATACGAAGCACTCCGTAAACGTGTAAAATAATTCGCCGTTCACCACTTGAATATGGATTATGAGTTCGACTCGTTATATACTTTTCAGGAGACGTAGGTGTCGGTTCTGCCATAGTTGTTCACACGACAACAGAAAGCCACTAACTAACCAAAAAGGATTTTGTCGCCAAAGATAAGGGTTGTTTGGTTCACTCGCTATAATGTGTCGCGTTCCAATGAGTCACCACAAGCCTGAGTCACATTACAAAGTGTCAAGATTGGTTACTCATCCCAAGTCCAAATACTCTCCAAGTCGTTAACCGATTACTATGCGTTAATCCGGAAATGAGCAAGAGGAACATCGTGGATGCAGTTAGAGTTTTAACTGGTGCCAGCAGAAGGAAAGTACACAAACTTTATTGTAACAACAAAACCGCAATTTTGAATTATTTTGTAAATATTGTACAATAAATAAAGTTAGAGAGTATATTATTTATGTTTTGAATTTTTTCTTGAAACCGGCTATTTATTTTGGTTATGAAGCAATAAAAAAACTATTACGATCATACATAGGGCATTTTTGTCCCTCCATATGCTCACGCTTTGATATAAATTATATTTAATTTTCACTAATCATTAAAAATTAGTTTTAAAAAGAAAAACTAGTTTGGCAGTACAAATTGGTCAAAATTGGCCGATTTACATCAAATTAGTATAAAAATAATCGACATTTAAAAACAAAACATAATATGATAATGAATATTAATCATTTTTGTAAATAATTTAACTTACTTTTTGGTATTGGGTACCTAGTACTTGTTTTCACTGAGTGCAGCGAAGCGACATTAATTAGGGTTGGCCGGGCGGGCCACCCCACAATAGCCGAGGTAAGTCGCTCGCCTTTTCCTGGTTCAGAGATACCCTGTCCACAACTATAGTTGCATTTATTATTTTTTGAGAATATTTTTAAAATGCAGAGAATAATTTTATAGGAAATAAATTTAATTATTTCAGCTTCAAATAGTATTGCAGTTAGTCATATACTATATTACTAATTTTTACCTAAAAATATGTGTAAAATATCAAATATCAAGTGTAAAAGTATCAAGGGTCTATAAATAACATTTGGTAATGAATGATTCCTTGTTTGTGGCTACTGACTGTATAATCTAGTTAGACGAATCAGATGTATATTAATGTGCACAACATATTAAATAATAAAACGTAAGTACACAAACAAGTTCTCTTATATTTGTGTTTATTATTTGATAACTCCTTTTCACTTTCAAAAGTTATTTTCTTAGTATTACTTCAAATTGTTCAAAGCTTATTTATTTTTCAAAGATTATTTTAGTTTAATATTGTTTAAAATAATAACATCCGTAGTCAAAGGAAAAAGTACGAGGCGTGTTTTTAAAGTAAGTACCGTTTTGGAATCCCGCCTTTGAAGCGCCGCAGTCGGCATCCAGCGCATGCGTGCTAGATACTACTATCTTTTGGCAAGCCACAGCCGCCGTTATGGACCCATTTGACTGTATTTAAGGTCGCTTATGACTGTTTAAAATTCCTCCTCTGATTACAAATACCGCCAACTGTAAGTACATGTTGTAATAAGTTTTCGTAACGATAAAGGTATGAAAGCAGCTAACAATCATCGAGAGATCTGTGAAGTTTATTGAGAAAACAGAATGAGTGATGGGATGGTATGGAGATGGGCGAGAGCTTTGAAGGTTGTGCGAATATGCGTGATGATAAACAAAGTCGGAAACCTCCACTCATTACTGATGACTTGGTGCAAAAGGTTGATGAAAAAAATCAGAGAAAAGAGACGCTTTACAAATGCATCATTATGTAGTGTCTTCAAGTGTCAAGAAGTGTGATTATTGAAATTGTGACAGACCATTTGAAGTATAGAACGTTATGCTTACGGTAGGTTCCCAAAATGCTGACGGAGAATCACAAAACAAATGTTTGATGAGAATCACACAAAAAATGTTTAACCAGTTCTCTCACATTCCTAGACCATTAGAATCGTGATGGTTATGATTTTTAAAACCAAATTCATTATCACTGTGACAAACTTACAATGAGTATCAGCTGCTTCCACACCCTTAGCGTTATGAAAATGTACACAACGCATAATTCACAGTCGGCAGCATTTTTAATCGGAGGAGGAATTTTAAACAGTCATAAGTGACCTTAAATCGATTGGTCTGTCATAAGTCGATTGGATCTGTGATGTCGGCTGTGGCTCGCTAATCTACCCAGTAGTACTCAGCACGCATGCGCTGAACGCCGACCGCAGCGCTACAGCGGCAGGATTCGAAAACGGTACTTACTTTAAAAACACGCCTCGTATTTTTATACAAAAAAAAAACTAAACTATCAAATTTTTGTTATGAATATTAAAGTATCAAATTAATGGTGTATATGAAACAATCAGAGGACATTTTAAACATTGAAGAGTTGAAATGCTCTAAGAAGGACAATCTCAATCAAACTGCAGTAATTGATCATGTGAATACCTTCAATGTTAAATAATCTTTTAATTACTAATGATTTATTTAATAATAATAATAGTGGAGTTTTACAACTATTATCACGAAATATTAGTATATACTCTTATTGATCAATTTTTCCAATTTTATTAATGCATAGCCCAGTGATTACTATATGCCACTCTTTGATCAATCTTTGATGAACTCTGTCTTTGTAAATATATTCTTAACTTAGTCGGGCTCTTGGCTTCTTTGGTCATTTATGTTTCAAGACAAAATTGTTGCTGTGAAATTGCATGTTGACTACATACTAAATTACCTGTGTAACATTACAGTTGTATCTAATCAGAGAGAAAAAATATATGGAAGTAAATTTCGTATGGCCACCACGAACGCCTCAATGGCCCATTATATAGAGATAACAAATGTACATCTTTTGTACATTTGTAATACTATTTATTCATTGTTAAAGCCTCCTGAGCTGATATATATATAACAAATAATAAAGTTGAAGTACCTTTGTCGTCTTCAGCTACAAAATCCTATTTATTGGATTACCGGTTTTTGAGCAAGAACTCAATGTTCATATCCACTGTACGTTGTCAAACATTTAAAACAGTCACATTAAAAATATTTATACGAAAATTTACAGAAATAAAACACATAATAACACGGCCGGCTGGTATGATGGTCAGATCCGGATTGAGCATGCAGCTGGAACGATGTTATCCAATGCCTACTTGACATCAACCAATAAAAGAAGATATACTGCCAGATAGAGATAAGATTGTTCAAGGTCAAGTAGGCATTGGATAATATTGTTCCAGCTGCATGCTCAATCTAGATCTGAACATCATACCAGCTGGCCGTGTTGTCATGTGTTTTATTTTTGTAAATATGTAAATAAGAACAACTTATTCCGCATTGCAAGGGTTAAGAGTTTTTCCTATTTATTTATGAGGTAAACACATTTATGCATTTATCAAGGTCCAATTTAAACCAAACTACGATCATTAACCGTGTATCTTATGGAGTTTTTTGCATGTTAAACTTCACAGGCTAAATTTGCGAACTGAAGATCGCATTGGAGAAATAACTACTTGACACACTAACTATACACATATTTAGCAAACTATTTGATGCAACCTCTGTTTATTTCTTGTCTGTAGTCAAACTAAGCCAGTCACATATTTATTTATGACATCATAATAACTCGGCTACTAAAACTATTAATAGAAAAGAATCTTTCATTCGGGGAAATAATTATTAATATGTACAATATAGTATGCAAGATCTTAAGCATGTATATTCCTTGATTACATACACATATAATAGATATCTAATCTAATAGGCATATTTTTGCATGTAGTTTGTTAATTAGTGAGGTGTGCAACCACAGCTGATTTAAACTGCATTACATTTTACATGGGACTACACTAGCCCCACAAGAACTGAGACTCAAAATTTAACAATGGATGAGAAATCTCTGTGTATAAAACCAGTTGTATAGCTTACTTGGGATATGTAGATCTATAAGTATACATTAACTAAGGCTTATAGGTCCATGTACATGGGAACAATTGAGATGTTACCATCAGTGTGGAGGAGTACGGACCACTTCACCGTCCATTAGCTACTTTCCGACACTCGGACGTCAGAGCGTCCACTATTTGTCATGTGACCTAGTGGCAGTTTATATTGGACATATATTAACATGTGCTGGATGGCAGTAATCTCTGAAAACACTTTTAGATTTCTTCTTGTTGAGTAGTCTCATTTTTTTATGTCAACTTCAAAACATGTCAAAAGAAGTGTGTTACAGAATTAAATACAAAAAAATTAAATATAAAAATGGGGCTACTAAGTATTATATTTGTAGGTATGTATCGTAGTGACAAACTGCTCTGGTGCATGAGACACTGCCTATAAAAAGTGGGGAAAAGGGTGGTGCGGGGTTAAACAATTGATTAATTACGAATGGTTAATGTGTGTCAAATTTAGCATTTTTATATCCAGTAGAAAGACAATTATCTAGATATAGTGAACCCTGTGTTAACACATTTTAACCGATTTCATATTAATGCAGAGTTGTTTTCCTCTAAAATAGAAAAATTTTCTCTTTCCCTCGTATTATCAATTCTTTCAATGAAAGAACATACAGTAATGTTATTGCTGGGGGGGGGGGGGTTCAAACCAAAACACAACACATTCAAATTGAAGTTAGACAGATGATTTGAGTTAAAAATTAGAAACAGAAATTTGACTGTTTCTCATGGCTGTGAAAGTGTCAGTGTTTAATTTCATTTCCAAACCGAGCTATTAGGGCGAAAAGTGTTGTGGACATTCTAGGCAATAGGTTTTGTTCTCAGTTATTTGAATACCAACATAGATGAATGGATGCCATTAATGTAGACATTTCATGAGAAGTGCTGGCCAGGATTTGGATTTTGTCCAGAGAGAATTTGAGTTCCAGACTTGTTCTTTTAACAAAAAACTGACAACAAAAATCAACTATGTGGTTCAGATTCCACATATAACTATATAGATCCCTTAATTGCCCTGTTATTAAATGGCCCTATCTGAACTTAAATTCAGTTTACACAAATCACCATTCATATATATCCTACACTCATGTCATTCATATTTACCTTAAAATTCGCACATCATGTGTTGGTGTCTCTGGCTGTAGATTAGATCAACTAGTCTTTGGTCCAATGTCTGTTTTTTATTGTGAAGCAACACACAAAAGCACCATACACTATGACAAGTCGAATTACAGCAATATGCCGCCAAAGTGGTATCTTTGGTTTCTGCCCCAATGTTTCACTTACTTGATGTTACATTGCTATATCAAATACAATGGAAGTAATGCTCAGCATAAGGCCATCTACCAACAGCCTCAGAAGTAGAATAAAATGGTCATAGGCAGAATGTCAAAACATGCTTTTAAGATAAACCTATTATGAAACATGCTACGACCCAACATTTGATTTCAACCATTGCTATAGCACCAACATAACAAAATCGCTCCCTCCTAACCATAACTCTTCACAATCGAGACATTAGGAACTTTCCCACCAATGGTTCAACAAATCAAGAGACCCTCCAAATCTAAATATTAGATAATAATCCCACCTTGTTTTCCAATCCAAGTAGGCTTACAGTATAATGCCAAAACATTCATGTAAGGATTAACAATATGGAATGTTAAGATATAATGACAGCAACACTCTAACTCCCACTCAGCCCTTCACTTAGCTTATTTTGAAGAACTATGCTCTATATGTATTTATCATCACTTTATGTGGTAGCTGGGAATCACTTATTCATGACAGTCCTGCTACCAGACTTGTTGCTCATTTAGAACTATCCAAAGGTATGTACAGCTTTAAAGATTTGCTTTGGACACAAACATCACTCCCCCCCCCCCCACAACAGTGCTCTCATAGCACAGCATACATAGTTACATACTAAAGCAAATGATGTCCAGCTTAATAGGATTATGAGAGCTATTAGTGGCATTCTCATGGCAACTTCACTTCCTTTGCTCCCAATATAGCTCCTCCAGAGATAATACGTCAGGAAGCACTACTTAAAGAATTCAATAAAATCTTGAATGCTCCACACTTCCCCATTACACAGGATCTCCCACATAATAATGGTCGCTTAAAATCTTGAAACCCACCTCTAAGTACTGTTTTCAGCTAAGCAGATCAAATCTCTCACCCAATACTAGCTGGGCCATAGTGTTGAACAGTTGTGATGTACAAAATAAATTTCTTATTAACAATCTGTAATACCTGTATGTGGGATGAATCTCCTTCATATGGAATGGGCACTATTGAATATGTTCTGAATTGGCGTGGGCAGATGTAACTACTGGAAATATAAATGGGGATTGACACTAGATTACTCATGATTGCAGAAAGTCTATTCAAACAATTGATCACATATGTACAGATTACCCCCTACACTCTTTTACGGAAGGATTACTCAGCAGAAATAGAATCAGCGAAGCAGGTCTTAACACTTTCACTGCTAAAGGAAATGCATATTTATCACCAGGAGCTAACATATAAAGTAATTTGATAAACTTTCCTTATGACATTAGAAGACTGTTTATGACAAAAAATATGTCTGTCATCCAAAATGGCTCCATAGGCAACGTCATAGTTCGGTCCGCGGTGTCAACACGTTACACTGGTTTTCTCACACACTCCGTGTCTACAATGTCCGAAATTAAACCAAATACATGTAAAAACACTGTTAATTGTTACAGTACATACAATATTTATTTACATAGTTTGGAATGGCTGAGGCTTTTCTGTTGGTCTTTGTGGAACTTGTCAAATATAATACTATAATATAAAATATAAGACAATATTTCAAAACAATAATATGAATGTACAAGAACAAAATAATATAACTGTACAAAAGCTTAAACAAACTTCAAAGTCAATGAACACGGTTTGCACAGGCCGAAATAAAAGAAGTGTAAAAGATATTGTAAATCGAAAACAAACTGTACATCAAGGTCAGAGTTAAAACAACACAACACATTCACCAAATACAAAGATGCCCAGCCCAATGCTGATCTCACACTCAGCAATAGGTCAGTCCGTGGCACACACCTTACCTCACGGAACCGCGAGACCTGCATTGGATGTGTTAAATGCAGATTGGATTTAGCTTTGTGACAGGAGATCACTATATTTTTATTAATATATTGTATAACATGACTTTTGGATATTGGTCAGTTTTTTTTTTTTTTTTAATTAGTAAATGATAGCTGACAACAAACCATATGATGTAAATAATTTTGTAAAAGAACAACATATTTCCTTTGGTCCCATATCGCAAACAATAATTTTTTTAATAGGTAAGGTATTTTACCCATCACAATGTTGGAGGTCTTCCTCCTGAGATGATAACAAAATTATCCAATGTAAAATACATTTTTTTTAAATAAATGGATCCTTGTCGAATCCATATATCCATATATTGTCAAAAATAGTTATTTTATTGATAACAGTCGAAATAATTATGGAGGTTCATTCTGCAGTCCTAATGTATGCCTGAAATTAATGCATTTTTTTAATGAAATGGTATATTTTAATTCATTGGGGTCATTATTGAACTAATTTGTTTTGTTTTTATTACAGTTATAAGACAAATAATTAGTAACAATACAACCATTACAAAAGGTAAGTAACTATGGAATACAAAATTTATTTTTTTCAGTCACTTTGACAATGATGCAGGCTACAAAAAATCATTACTAGGTTTTTAATCAGAATCAAGTTTTTTAAACTTAAAACAATCTTTTATGTTAAACTTTTTGTCTTTGAATATTAATTGATTTATACATTTTTTAAACTATAATGTTGTTTATCTGACAAAATTGTATTCTAGATTTTGTCTGATCTTTGTTAATTTGAAATTAATTATTCATTCAACAATAAATTACCTTTATCACTCTATGAGCTATCGCAATATTAGTTTATTTGTAAAATGTATTTATTATTTCAGATCAGTTGTTTAGTTACTTTCTTTATTTTTTAATAGGCTTATACTACACATTTATTTTCAGTCAAGTAGTAATTTATATAAATTACTACTTGACTGAAACACGAACTCAGTGATGAGTCAGAGTTCAAGCGGAGCAGACGTGTGTTGGAACGGAGCTTATCAGCAGCTTATCAGTTGTCCAGTGTAGCAATAGTTACTGTGCTTGGCCTGTATGTGCGTGCCCAGTGTGCGTTTCATTTTTAATTTTCTATTACTTTATATATTTTAAAATGTCTAATTGCAAAACCTGTTTGCAAGTGATAAAGAAAACTCAACTTAAGATTGTATGTGGTGAATGTGCGCTAGAATTCCACGGAAAGTGTGTTAAAATCAGCCAAACAGATATTGATTATCTAAATGAGCAGGGCTCCTTGTGGAGGTGTGAACCATGTAATAAACAGCGGAGGAAGAGTATGCGCCTGGAGTTTCCTGCGGAGGAGGGTCTGACGCTTAACACCATCATGCAGACACTGAGGGAGATCCAGTAAGAGCAGAAGAACACTAGCGCTGCATTTAATAAGTCCAACGGTGATTTAAGTGACAGATTGACGGAAAACACCCAGACACTGAAGAATGAAATGAAAAAAATTGAAGAATATATGAAGGAGATGGAGCAACTCGAGAGAGAAAATAATGCACTTAAGAATAAAGTAGTAGCATTGGAGTCAAGAGTGGATGAACTGGAAAACTACTCGAGAAGAAACTGCATGGAAATCCAGGGGATAACGGAGGTGCAGGGTGAAGATGTGATTGACATTGTGAAGGAGGTGGGGAAGGCTCTGGATGTGCAAGTGGAAGAGAGCATGATAGATGCTTGCCATCGCCTCGGCAGGAAGAGAGACGCCGAGGACCGACCACGAGGCATCATTGTTAAGTTTGTACGGCGGGCTGACAAGGAGCTCATCATGAAGAAAAGGATGGCTCGGAGGCAGGACTTCTCTACTCGACACCTGGGGATGCCCACTGATGTGCCTGTCTACCTCAACGACTCACTGTCGCCGACGAAGAGGAGGCTGCTTGCCCAAGCCCGACAGCTGCGGAAGGACAAGAACTACAAGTACCTCTGGATGCGGAATGGTAACATCTTGCTGAGAATGGAAGAAAAATCTCCAGTAGTTGAAATTCGAACCCAGGCTGATCTCAGTAAGCTGTAAATAGACTCACTCTTATCATAATGAGTACCATCCATATATTTTTGAGTTCAAATTACGTTATTCACGTAGGTGTGTTAATTACTTGTACAGTTAATTTTTTAAAATATGTAATATTTTACCTTGATCTTTCATGGCAAATATAAAAGATTTAACAATATTTCATGAGAATATCCGCAGCATGTGGGCAAATTTTGATAGTTTTCTTGTTGAAATGTCAACTTGGAATAGTTACCCAGACATAATTGCTCTTTCGGAAATATGGGTTAAAACAAATGAGGCGGGGTTCTATAACATTCCCGGGTATGAACAATTAATGTATGCTAATGATAGTCACAGAGCGGGAGGTGTATGCATTTTTTATAAAACAGATTATATCTCTATTGTACAGATTGAAAAACTGATATTTTTTTCTGCTGACATACTTAGAACTAGAATAATTGTCTTTAATCAGACTAAATTTGATATAATTGTTGTCTACAGATTACATAAATCGGCAATACATCAATTTGTATACGAATTGCAAAATTACTTATGCTCACTTAAAAATAGTAATGAAAATAAAAATCTTATTCTACTAGGTGACTGTAACATAGATTTATTGTCAAGAAGCAATGATGTAGATAATTATAGAATGGCGATGGCCAGTTTAGGCTTAGAGTCATTGATTAATGAGCCTACTAGGGTAACCAATGTTTCGCAATCTTGTATAGATCACGTTTTTGTCAGGCTGGAAAATACATGAAGAACAGTGTGTAGTGCAGAGGTAAGGCAGACCCAGGTGACGGACCATTACATGACGATTGTGCGGCTGGTGGTGGGTGTTGGCCAGGGGGGGCGCAGGCGATCAGCTGGCTGCCCCTCTTCCCCCTCACCCAACCGCGCCGCGGTGCGCACCAGAATATGCTATGCTACACTGATAAGTCTCCTGAGCACAGTAGATTGGTCTGTTATCAGGTCACAGACCGACGCTTCTGCAGCATATGATCTGTTTGAAACGCAACTTCTTACATGCATAAAGGCTTGTACTTTTGAAGTCGGGAGCTATGATAAAAATATAAAGAAATTGAAACCTTGGATTACTGAACACCTTTGTATGAGAATAAATAAGAGAAATATGTTGTTTAAGAAAGTAAAATTAAGGCCTAATGATACACACTTTAGAAATTATTATTTTAATTTTAGAAATAGACTCAGGAATGATATCAGAATAGCAAAGAATTCTTACTACTCTAAGATATTAGATAGTAAATCCCAAAATCAAAAGGCGTTATGGAATACAGTAAAAGACATTACCGGACAAAGTGTAAATGTAAATAGATATACTTTAAATATAGATGGTGAAATTATTGGTGATCCGGGTTTGGTAGCGAACCAATTCAACAAGTATTTCCTTTCTGTAGTGAGCGAAGTAGTAGGTGATTACTCAGTAAACGACGAGTTTGCGAACTTAAGTTACAATAGAGTTTTTACAGACTACCACGAAAGACGCTCATTTATGCTCGCGCCTGTTTCAAATCAGGAAGTGGAGAATGCAGTAAAGACATTAAGAAACGGTAAATCCTCAGGGATAGATGGTTTTGGGTCTGATTTTCTAAAGGTAGTTTACCCGACCATTAAGGATGTATTAACTTTCCTTATAAATCTGAGCTTTACAACAGGCACATTTCCAGATAAATTAAAAGTAGCAGTTGTAGTGCCAATCTTTAAGAAAGGGGTTGCTACTGCATGCTCTAACTTCAGACCGATATCTCTGGTTTCCGTTTTCTCTAAGGTATATGAAAAAATTATGAAAAAAAGGATGTTGGATTTTCTGAACAAAACTAGGTTTTTCTCGTTAAATCAATTTGGTTTTAGGCTTGGGCTAGGTACAGAAGTAGCTTTATTAAGTTTCATGGATAAAGTAAACAATGGCCTTAATGACGGTAAATATGTTAGTGGCCTCTTTATTGACATAAAAAAGGCATTTGACACAGTAAACCATAACATTCTCTTGAATAAGTTGTACAATTATGGATTTAGAGGAATTACATACAATTGTTTAAAAGTTACTTAAGTAATAGAAAACAGTGCGTTAAAATAAATGGAATATTGAGCGAAATGGGAGAGATAAGCTGTGGGGTACCTCAAGAGTCAGTTTTGGGAGCTATCCTGTTTATAATTTTTATCAATGACCTCTGCAATGCGAGATTTAACGGCGCATTAACAGCATTTGCAGACGACACTGCCTTTTGCTATGTAGAAAATTCCTTAGAATCTGTTTTTACCCAAATGTGCAACGACCTAAACTCCCTTAACTGGTGGTTCCATATTAACAGGTTAGTACTAAGTACGGAGAAAACTACATACATAAATTTTTCTCAGACAAAATAAACCGTTCCAAAGAAACCTTTTGTATAAATGCAATAATTGTTTGCTACGTAGCACAATGTGCAATGATTGTTCGATAATTCAGCCAAGCACAAACATTAAATATTTAGGAGTAATATTAGATCACCAATTGTCGTGGAAATTACACGTTGAAAAAGTGAAAAAATCAAGTATTGCAAAAATTAGACTTTTTTATTTCTTGCAATGCATCTGCCCACAAAAGGTTTTGAGGTCTCTATATTTCGCTCTTGTCAACAGCAAGTTAGAATACGGAATGGTGTGTTGGGGAGGCACGTATCTTACAAATCTCAAACCTCCAATTACTTTACAAAAACTATTCGTAAGGGTAATTTTTAAAAAAGGCAGGTTTCAATCGTCATATCCTTGTTTTAAGGAGTTGAAAATTTTACCTATAAGATCACTGTTTATTTATAAAGTACTGAAAATTGTTAGGGATGAAAGTACTAATATGATTGGAATTAATAAAGAAAACCGGCATGAATATACACTAAGACATGAAGATAGATTGTTAGTACCAAGGCCCAATCTCACATTTTTTACAAAAACAATACATTTTATTGCCCCAAGATTATATAATAGTTTACCAGTGTACATTAAGCAATCAATGAGTCATAATCAATATCTCAAAAACTTGAGAGAATGGTTGTTATCGTATGAGAATACGGAAGAGTAGTTAAATATTATTATTTAGCATTGCAATTAAGTAGTTAAGGACGCACTATGGCGGCTGGACCACTTAGAGACTAAGGCATTGCATGCCAACACGCATTGACGGAATTTTTTCTTCATTTTTTAACCTAAGTATTCTTCTAAGGCCAGAGTAGCCTGGTAGAACTGGTGCGGTGCGTGGTTTGGCAGATGCAAACCATAGTATAGGTTAGATTGTGTAAATATGGTAATCTGTTTTGTATTTGACTCAAATAGGCCAGAAAAGCACAGAAACAATTTTATTTTCATTGAAACTGCTGTATATAGGACACTCATTTTCTTAGTATATTCAACTGCTCCGAACTAATTTTTATTTTTGTGTGTGATGGAACCCCTAAACAGACGAATCAGTCTCAGGGGCCCTATTTTATCTTCTTTCTTTCGTGTATTAGATCAGCCTGGGAACGAAATATATGTTTCAACTAAAAATGTATTTGTATCTTTTTGTAATGAATTGTACTGTATGAAAGAAAGAAAATAAAGAATTTATCTATCTATTATCTATCAAAATAAGTAATCGATTAAACTAAGTGATGAAATAAATACACAAGTCAAAAGAAACTAAAGATAGGCAAGACTAATTATGATTTCAAGGTTGTTATCTAGAGATTCATGTTTGAAATGTAAATTTATATTACATATGAATATAAATTCATAGATGGTATAATATAAGCCACACCTTCGTGGAGCTGTGGCTTATGTAACAGGAAGAAGGGGATCCACTAAACAGCATTTAGCGGGCTACTAGCATTGCTGTAAACATAACCACGCCCACAAGTTACCTTTTTTAAAACGCTACTCCCATCTGATTACTCACTAATATTTATTTATAATCATATTACTTGGTATTATTTTATCAATACCGTCTCATGTGTATGAGCCAATACTGTACATGTAAGGGTGGGTAGATGGGTCATAATCTACAATTGCCAAGTATTGGTATACAATGGTTTTTTTTCTAAACCTTACATTTATTTAACTTACGTAATTACAATAAACTTCCTTTAATCCAGCATTCTGTGGTCCGGCACGCTCAATTATTCAGCACAAATTAAAAAAAAATAAAAAATATCGATCACAAAATGCTTGGCATTTGATTTTTGAAAGTTGTTTTTCTGAGCCCGAACATTGTATATGGCTATCGGTGCTGTAAAGGTGTTGCCGGCCGTTCGTAATGTTTGTTAGACTTCAGATAATATTGTGTAGGATCGCCAATCAAGTTCTGTTCTCTACTGCTGTGGCATTGTTTACATTAATTGTTAGTGTCAGCCATTTAGTCGAATGTTGCTCAGGCTGCTTTATCGCTATGATTTTCTTTAAATTGCAAACTGGTTTTTTATTAATTTTAGAGTCAGTTTGGTTACAATCCCATAGACTTGGATCAACCATCTTGCTCAAATCAAAATTAAAAAGACACATTCTTGTATTTTTATGTATTTACATAACGTTGCAAAATAATGCTTGTATTGTAATTTATTTATTTTTTATTTATTTATTCATAAGACGCCGATCGTCAAGATATGGGCGAATATGGATTTCGAATGAGTGTGATGAGTGTAGATGAGCGAATGTAGTCATTGTTACAAACTAAGGCCGACTATTCCTTAGAAAGTGTCATTAATTAATAGCCCAATGACAAATGAACAGCCGGTGGTTATCAGCTGATCCTTCTCAAAATGTGTTATGACTCTGATTGGGATCGAACTGAGAACCTTTAGCTTATGAAGCTGGGATTGAACCAACTACGCTACCGACCAATGGACAGACTTCATTTCTATGTTCAATCGGCAAGTTTTTGTAGTAATTGTAGTTTAGTTGTACATTAATACATATAAGCTATTTGAAGAATAAAAACCATGTTTTACTGTAATGTTTAGTTTAATTCCAGATGTTCATGCTATTTTAAGTACTCATCCTGTAATCTAGCATATCTTGTAAGCCAGCACGCTTCCGTTCCAGATTGTGCTGGATTAGAGGAAGTTCACTGTAAATGTAAACTTCACATAAACTCTAGTTAGTACCTTTATCAAATATTGTACTTATCAAAACACACAAAAACGTAGAATGATGACCTCAGAACCTAACTACTGAACCACAGTATAATATAAACATACAGTAGCAAAGCTTATTCTTGAGAAAAATGCAGCCAGCTCGACACTAGTGCTCATAGTGGTTGTGTCGCAGAGCTATGCTATCCGCTCCGTTAGATACCATGACAATACTTATGTTGCAATAAAATTAATTGAGTGGAAATATTCAAATAAAATTGTTTATATGCTTACCGCACCAGTTTGCTACCTAACCGTTAGGTTCATTAGCATCGCTTGGTTGCAAATAAAACGGCTGAGCTTCGCTACTGTATGTTTAGAACATGTTTGTAGGATTATGCATACTGAATATTGGTGTTTAGAGAGTATTTTTTTTTGTAAAACTATTGTCTTGTGTGTATTTAAGGCACCATTTATGTACTTGCAGCTGCCAAACAAGGCACCTTTGGTAGGTACATTGAGGTAAATGGGCCAATTTATGCACTGCTGTGCAGGCTGCCAGGTTGCTGCAGCCCACAGGCCTAATGCGGTGAACTTATGAACCGCACCTTTTTACTGGCTTCAATTAAAATTATTTATCATTAGAATATTTATGCTTTGTTGCGCTCGGTAGTCAGTGCTTCCAACCTTTCCCTTCTCAGAGCTACGAACTTTCTTCTGGTACACCTCATGTTGAACAGATCTCTTGAGGTTTTGGTTTTTTCTTCAATAGGTGTTTGTGTCTTGTATCTCGTGATAAATGAGGTTAATATTGAACGATTTATTGCTAAGATTAAGTTAAGGCCTTATTTGTGGAATTTTGTATCCATGGACGTTTGGACTGACAACTGGCAGCACTGACTCTGAAAGGAACTGCATGATAATTTCTCAGCAGCTAGCAAAACGCTGCTGAATTGCATAACAGGAGCCTTTAGTTCATGCTCAGATTCACAACAAAAATGTAATTAGTTCCTGTCATGCAAATATCATTTTTAGCAGTAAAATTCACTAAAAAATATATTAAATACTATTCTTAGTTACTATAGACCAATGGTAATGATCAATTTGGGGTCTCGAAATTTATAGAAAATTTAATTGCTACAAATAAAAAGAATTAAAATAATAACAGAAAACCTAACCATCTGGTTATTTTAACCCCTTTAATGCCGACGTGCGCCGCGAGCGCACGTCTGAGTTTGTTCGAAAAATGCCGACGTGCGCCGTGAGCGCACGCGCCTCGGTCCCGCTAAAACTGCCGATGTGCGCTATGGGCGCACGTCAAGTTTTTATTATATTGTAATTTTATTTGTCGACCGAATGCTTTCAAACTTGACATAGGGATTGAAGACAATATGCCATATGGCAACAACAAAATTATTACTCTACTGATCGTTGTCATGACGTAATAACAGCTGTTTATCTGACGTTTTTACCAATTTTGGATAATTACATGTTTTTTTAAAAGATTTTTATATCTACTATGTTTTTGAATGTAAGTGTTTTAATTTTTGTATGTGTACTTAAAATTATATGTAGATTAGTCTCTATATTTTAATACTGTGGTTTAGTTTATACAAAAAGTAGTAATGTATGTTCAAACTTGAAAAAATAAAAAGAAAAAAAACTTATTGAAACTTTGTAATATAATTTTTTTAATTTTATTTGTCGACCGAATGCTTTCAAACTTGACATAGGGATTGAAGACAATATGCCATATGGCAACAACAAAATTATTACTCTACTGATCGTTGTCATGACAAAATAACAGCTGTTTATCTGACGTTTTTACCAATTTTGGATAATTACATGTTTTTTCAAAGATTTTTATATCTACTATGTTTTTGAATGTAAGTGTTTTAAATTTTGTATGTGTATAGACCGCGCGGCGAAGGTCCGGCCTCGAGCCCGCCGAGCGGTGGTAGGGAGGAGACGGGTGGAGGGCCCAATATGCCTGCAGTCCTGGAAACATTCGCTACTGTCAGACTTTCCCACGCTTGCTTCTAAAATAAGTTACGTTAATTGTTACTTACGGATGCACATTCAGTACGTTTCCAGACTGCGTGCGATATATATTTGCTTGTGGTTTAGCGTGTTAAGAATTTTTACTCAAGTGTACGTTTAACAAATTATTTAGTTGGTTATGTTTGTTTTTATCTAACTACTATAGTGTAATAAGTCAGTTTGTGTTTTTTTGTGTGTCCCTTAAGTGTGTTAAGAGTCTGCAGAGTCTGTCGGCCATACTGGTTTAATTCTCATAAAAACAATGTTATTTTGAATCCATATTTTTATAATTATTTATTTATCAAAAGTTGTGTATGAGGTGTCATTTAAAGTGCTATCATATTGCGCATTGGGTTTGCTTTTGATATTATGAATACATACGCCTAGTTTTGAAAAATAGGTCAAAATAAAAACTTCAAACTAAATAATTTTTATATTTATTCTATTAAACTAATTATGAATCCACAAAGCAGTTCAACGAGTAATTTCACTCTTGATCAAATGCAATTTGTTTGGAAAAGACCGTTTAAAAATAAGTGTTAAATTTGGACACGCGTGATCATTTGCCCGGTTCGAAAAAACATCGTTCTAATGAGATTAAAACAAACATGGCCGACAGCCTCTTAAGGCTGTAAAATTAGTGAACATAAATCCTAACTAGTTTATTGCTTTAGTGGTTCCTGGCTCAACTATAGCTCGCTTTATTCCTAAAGTAGCCCAAGGAAAAACTACTAGAAGTCAGGCAAGGGAAATTATTTGGAGTTCATGGCGAATGAGGCCAAATTAAGAGATGAACAATGAATCCCCGTAAAAAATCGTTAGAACGAACTGCAGTTGCATGTGGCATTTCAAAAACTCTTATAAACGAAATTTGGCGTGACAAGTGTTTATTGGACACTTCAGCGGAAGGAAAGTGTTCGTTCACAACTCCCAAAAAATACAAGAGAAAAAGAACAGCGACAGAACTAGACGGTTTCGACAAATGTGTCGTTAGAAGAACCATCCATGAGTTTTATAAAACTGACGAGTCACTCCCAACTTGTCATTTTTATCCTAAACCAATTTAAATAAAATTATATGTATTATAACGGTACGGGATATCACAGAAATATTTTTCTTAGTGGCAGTAAGAAGTATATATTTCTTAGTTACTTAATTTCAATTAAAGTTATTATCTGATTTATAATTTTTTATGATATGTTTAATTGTTGTTATTGATATGTTGTAATTTGTTAACTTTCAAACTCTTAACCTATTTGATATTTTTATTTTAAATACTGGTCTAATTATAAAAGATACAAAAATACTAATACTCCGTAAACAATCACCCTTTACGATCTGTCTGTGACCGCCTCGCTCAGAGTCGATGTTTTTATATGACTAGTAGGCCAGCCAGGAGGCCGGACCTTCAGCGCGCGTACTGTACTTACAATTATATGTAGATTAGTCTCTATATTTTAATACTGTGGTTTAGTTTATACAAAAAGCAGTAATGTTTGTTCAAACTTGAAAAAATAAAAAGAAACAAAATTTTTTGAAACTTTGTAATATAATTTTTTTAAATCTTGTAAATAACTCAAAATTATATTTTCTTTACTACAAACATATTATTACGAACAAAACAAGACCCCATTTGTTAATTTATAATAACAAATAAGAGAGCTATGAATGTTTTAACAAAATATGTCAAAATGGCCTAAAGTGGCCTGGCATTCTTCGCACACCCTTTATGAAAATGGGTTGGCATTTTTCGTAAGTACCCCAAAAAAATGTCTGGCGCTAAAAGGGTTAATATTATTTTTCCTATATAAAAAACATATTTATATACATTATATTGATAGAGGTATGTCGTTACACCTGTATAAAATGGTAAACAAATTGAGCGTCAGTTTGATTCGACAAAGAATATTTTATTGTGCTTCACTTAAAAAATAAAGTAACAACCAAGCAATATAAATATATCTGTTTATGTAATACTCACAAGTGGCATATTAGTTGAACAAGGCATAGCACGTAACAAATAGCGTCTGATACAGAGGCCTTGTTCCCTTGTTGTTGGGGCTCTACCAGAGTGAATACGCATGTCTACAGTAGAAAATACATAACTGGCTCTCACAAGAAACAAAAGAATAGGATACTATATCGAAAAAACGGTCTTACAAAATATGAAAGTTGAGTTTTCAATATTCATTTAACTGATTTTAATGAAATACTTACTATATAAAAAATGCCTTTACAAAATTATTATCCAATAAATGAGAAAATCGGGTTTATAATAAATTATGATTTTTGATGACTTATAATTATTCAGTTGAAAGTGATAATTGTTCGATTTTGAAACAGCATTTGAAAAGTTTTGTTATTTTAATGCTAAAATCAATATAATTTTATTTAAAAAAATACTACCATTATAAGGGTTTGAGAATCCAATGATTTGTAGCAATATTTTACCTTATTAGAAGTAGATCATAATATTACAGTACTAACGGCTGATGGAGAATATGAAACACTTCTTTAAACCAAACTATACAGTATTGTTTTACATTTTTACTTGGAACTAAAAAATTTATTAGTAAGAAGCTAAGTTTTGTAATTAGTTAGACACATTTTATAAGTACAAAATGAAATACAGACTTCTTGAAAAGATTTTAAAAAAATTATTAACTTCTTTAATAATTTTTTTAAATTATCTTGTTCTATTTCTGTGAAATTATGCATTGCAGCCTAATGCTTTGTGATATTTTTTTTCCGTAATAAGTGAAGCAATTTACAAATACAAAACAAAAAGTAATTACAAACCATGTTGAAAAAGTTAATGAATCTGACATTATTGTGTAAAAATAAATACTTTGTTATAAGATTCAATAAATATTAACATTTTAATTATTCAAATAGGATAAATAACATTCTACCATATGTTAATTAACGATAACATAAACAATTAGTTATAAAAAATCTAAATTTATATTTTAGTTCAAGTCTAAATATCACATCCAATTCGACACATTCACTTCTAAAATTACATACGGCAAACTAAAAAAATAAGATGTAGATGACATGAATTATTTAATGTAGGCTAGACACAAAACTCTTTAAAATGAACACAAATAAAGTAGTTAAATAACATAAATTCAGAATCTAAAAGATAGTTTATGAGGTTATTAAAGATTAAATGAAAGAAAAACAGAACTAAATTATGATGACATATAACTGTAATTTATTGTCTTGCGAGTTTTTATTAGAATCATTGAAAAAATACTCATCTTCATTAATATTCAAACAAATTACAATCTTAAAGCTAAAGGAAACATTGAGCTTTGCTAAATAATTTAAATTATCTTAACGATTACAATGAAACAATATGTTTAAAAAGAGCAAAATTTATTTAATATCCACATGAACATTTCAACAAATGTGATAAAGCTTCAAATACAATAATTTAATGCAGCAGTCTTTGAAAAACAACAAAACATTAATGCCTAAAATTTCAAGTGATGTTGGTTACATAACTTAAAATTGCTAAAATAAGTATAATTAAAATTCCATTTTTCCATTAGTACACAATTAGTTTAGGTTAGGTCGCGTACAACATTAGCCGAGGGAATGTAACTGTGTTGGACACTTCACAATATATTTTGAGGGATATTTAAACCAATCAACACAGTATAAAATGTGAGATTCATAAGAAAATTAAGCAACAAGTTCAACCATTCAACTGTAAATTATGAGGCTATTAACAGGTTAGTACGGAAAACGTTGATTGGCCAGAGGTCGCTTCATCTTTTGACTGATTTGTTCTTCGTTAGCCAGCTGAAGCCGAAACTCATTGTTCTTCTCGCGGAAATGTGTCAGGAACACAATCTGTTCACTTAACAGATTCTCCAGTTGTTTTGAATATGCTACAAACAAACCACAATATTACCTTGAATTGTCAATTAAAGAAATAGTTCTTTTAATATTTCAATGTAATATACAGCTTAAGTCTTTTATAAAAATTACAGAAACCAACATGTATTCAAAATATACTAAAATTAACGACAATGACATAAAAGGAATAATGGAAGTTAGTGGTTAAATTAATACATGTATGAATATGATGAAAAATATCTTGCTTTTGATTTAAAAAGCAAACTAGATGTATTTTATTAAATAGTTAGTTATTTGAGATCATAAAATAGGAAATAATTAAGTATTTAAAATAATATTAATTACTAACAAATTAGTATAATGCCAGAAACGTATTGTTTGATTTAGTTTCAAGCACTCTTATGATTGCTAACCAAATGATACTTTTTTCTTAAAAATAAATTATCAGGTTGGACCTGTAACTGGTGTGACAGCCATTGAATTGGAGCAAAACAAGTACTATGAAATCATAACAAATGACCTCATACACATGAAATGCAACTTAAATGTAAGATATTTACACATTTCCGAGAGGATCAACAATCTGATTGTTAAAAAACAGTGGTTGGAATCCTATCATTTCATTAAAACAGATAAAATTAACCATGAAATATACATCATGAGCTGTTCTACACAAGTGGAATACGGAAATCAGGGAAATTAACGATAACACATTTTGGAAACGCTCTCTTAGATTTGATAAATCAACAATATTTTCTTATTAACTATTAACAGTTCTGTTTTATTCAATTTAAAAGTTAAGTCAATCTAAAACCATTAAGTTTTTGTTAAAGTTAGAAAAAAACAGAGTGATAAAATCAGTTCTCTATTAACCGAAAAGATGCCAGATGCCTTGAAATAAAATGTAATTTTTCTGTTTGTATTTTTTTCTTTACTACATTTCCTTTCGATTCGACAAGAATTCTAGGCCTTGTGCCCCTTAGAAAGTAACCATTATTAAATCATAAGAACCTTAGCTACTCTATAAATAGCCTACCACATTAATTAAAAAAAAAAAAACAAAAGAAACTAAAACCAGTTAAAAGATTTCTAAACGTATGAACAACTCTGTAGTATAGCAGTATCTACAGTTCATAATAATCAGTTAAAATAAAATTACTTCTTTTGTTCCTACATTTCATTAACCTCTCAATTGATGGGTTAATAAGCGCCTGTCTGTCCCCCTTAGCTGAGTTTTTCTACTACACAACAGCTTTTACAAAAATATCACCATAATAATTGTATTTCCCTATTTGATGAGTTAAGATTATTCCAGTTATAAATTACCCTATCAACCTTTTTCGTTTGTAACCCATGCTGACCTTTTGTTTGTTTACATCTTTGTTTGGTCGGAAGAGATTGTTGATCACTACTCTAACTAGTGCACACTATTCATTCTGACTACACACGGTAACTGTTCAGAAAATAAATCATTAAAATTATCGTTTTTGGCATATAAATCATATATTCCCATTCCATACTATGTGCTCGAAGAAATCCACTACCAGGCACTGTTTTCACATGACACTACCAAACGTAAACAACAGGCAGACAACAGCTGTAAAATTAAATGGAAATCATTCTGTTCATACAATAAACAAGCCTGGTAGTTCATCAATCTCTCACAGATGACGCGAGCACATATTGCAAAGACATAATCAATATCGACTTCAGTTGTTAGCAGCACACTGCGTAATGATTACTGAACAACTCAGATTGTACGAGTTTGATATCAGTCTATTGAGATGTTTTTGTTCAGAGTTCATGTACTTTAAATCATAATATTTGTATTAGTGTCTGAAAATATAAATCTAAGACTAATTCTTTCCAAGGTTGGCCATCACTAAATTTGTAAATTAAATACAACAGGCATAGAAAAATAGGTAATTTAGTGCATTCTTTTACAAATCTGTCTATATTACATGTATGTACAGTCAAAAAGTTCCCGGAATCGATGTTAAGAGACACACAGCATTGTTGCTGGTTGGAATTTTGCTGTGTAGCAGCTGATACTACTCCTGGAGAAGGCAGATCGCTAGCCTAAGAATCACTCATCCGCCAATGTTCCCTTGTTTAGAGCGCTTTTCGTGTATTTGTGTGTTTACACCGTCACTTTTTGAAAATTAATTTAACAAACAGATAAAAACATAAAATTTTTTTATTTTTCTTGTCATCTTCTGGAAAACTTAAAACATTAATTCAGACACGGAGTTGAGGCAATAGAGAAAAGATAAGTTTACAAATGACACAAATGTTTCTGAGAAGGTCGCATAAACATTGAAGATAACTCTCGTAGTCGTTTAGTTTGATTTATATACAAACAGAGCATTAAGTGTGAAGCCATAGAACCTGAAGATATCAGCAATAGATACAAATGATAATAAAACATGCTACAAATGTGGTAATTATCTTTACATAAAAAAACAAGTTTTAACTATTATTATATTTATACGTGCTATTGTAACTTTCAAATGCAAAGCAGAGAAGAAAAATGAAATGCTCTATTGAAACAGGCTCATTGAAGGTGATGTGAATGAAGAACACAGTGCAAATAGTTATAATTTATTGACATAGTTTAGAGCTATTTACAAAGCTAATCTCATGCATTTATACCAAAAACAAGTTTTAAATAACTATTACATACAGCAATAGGTTATATTATTAATATTTACAAAACAACCCCCTCCCCGACACTTATCACAGTCTTACTTAAGTCTATTATTTAAAAATTAAATTCTTGTAAAAAGGGAATAGGTAACTAGATTTTGATGATACTCTTCAGGTAGTTAATGTTTAGACAAAAATAAATGGAACAAACAAGAAATGAATATTTTTTCAGCGTTTAAGTGATTGGCACAAATAGGCCTTTTACATAAAATGATTTATTATAATTAGTTGCACTTCAATTCTAACATTTTAATAATTAGTTTAAAGTAGGTTTTAATTTAATGAATTTAAGAAAGGTAAGGAAAGCCCTCTCTATCTACAGTGTACCAGTCCACCAAGTTTAGTTTAATCAGGTATGCTGCTTTCCTTTCCTTTCATTACTACTGAAATCCTAGGCCTAGTGCCCCAAATTTAACCTATGAATTTAAGAAAGTAATCTAAAAATAATAACTAAAGAATATCCCATGTATTTACACCTAAAAATCATCAAATAGAACAACAGAAAAAAAGATAAAAAATGTTTGCTACAGAGAAAGGAAGAAATGCCTAAAGCTCTTCAGAGTTTAATGTTTCACTAGCGATTCCACTACTTTTACTGCCTGTGTTGACCCACAGGAAAATGATAGTGTAAAGAAGTGGAAGGAATGTAAAGGTAACAATGTTCTTAGCCCAATACAGTGTCGTACCGTCTTGGTCATAGTCGACGTCCCTCGTCATATTGAGCAGCTGATGGTGTTTCTGCTTCCACACCTGATGGGAGTCCTGCACAGACTTGTGAGTCTCCAGCACATCATCCTCCAACTGTTGAAGATGAGACACAGCTTCATGGAACGTCATCATCTCTGCAGAGATCTCTCCTTCCTGTAACACAGTTGGTAAATTACAAAGATTTACAACATGAACCCAATTCTTATTTTCCGCTAAACATTTTAGAAAAAAATAAATAAAATTCAGTTATTTTACACTTTATAAATAACAGTTATTTTGAAGGCACATTTATTAATATCAGAACAGTTTATATGATGAACTATTTTATTTTATACTACTGGCAGCTTCCCTATCATTACTATCACTAAAAAAGACATTTTGCATCTTAGTTTGAAAAAGTATTATTTTTTATGTTTACCATGAGTTGTTTAAATTCAGCAACTATCAAAAATGTGATAAAAGCAGCAAAATATTCAGTATATCCACTCTCCAACTCATAGGGATTTTAAAGCATAAAATTGACCCTTCCCAAATAATGCTGACTTTTAAAGACATTTTGGCTTTTCTGTAGTATGAGTAAACTACTTAAAAAAAAAAAATGTTCTCACAACTGGCAAGAATGTAAAAACAAGCACGAAAATCATTTTTTACAATGAATACTTTTTATATTGTGTGGGTTATAACATCCATGATCTTTATAGTACTTCTCAAACCACACTCCAAGTTTTGTAGTTTTTACTATTACATTACAGATGAAAAAATATTTAATACTTACAAAACTACAATTAACTCTCAATATTGTCAGATAAAAGTATAATATAAAATATTAAAAAGTATATCTATTTAACTATATCGACCACAACAAAACTGTCTGTTAAAGTTTTAATAAATCAACTCACAAAGTAGATGACTCAAGCAATAAAGAAGAGGACATCAGCAAACTTACCTTAAAAGACAAGTTCACTAACATCAGAGTAGTAGTCACAAACACAAAGTAGACATAATCTCACAAATTTTCAACACCACAGGCATTTTCTTCAGGTGAGTAGAGGGAGAGAAAGAGAGAGAGCACACACTCTCTCTCTCTTTCTCTCCCTCTACTCACCTGAAGAAAATGCCTGTGGTGTTGAAAATTTGTGAGATTATGTCTACTTTGTGTTTGTGACTACTACTCTGATGTTAGTGAACTTGTCTTTTAAGGTAAGTTTGCTGATGTCCTATCTCTCTAATATACTAATTCCTGGCCTAGTGCCCTTTAACCTAACCTAAAATTGTCAAGCAATAAAGTAGTATCTCAGGAAACAGATAATGTTTATTTCCTAGAAAGTGAGGGCAAATTGGTCATGTTTCTAGATTCTAGACAGTCTAATTTTTTGAACCAAGAATACATGATAAGGTTTTTTGAAATGGAAATAGACACAGATTTGATTTAAAAAAATGTTTTACACTACAAAATTAATGGATACCAGTACTGTGTTAAAAATGTACATAGGAGAGGGAATAGAAATGTTTATATAAGCTAGAGTTAAGGTACAATGCGTGTGTGTGAGTTGCATGTAGTGAATAGTGGAAAGTTCAGTACATTCATTGAGAGTAAACAAAAAGAATATCATCCTAAACAGTAATCTTGGGGCTTCGTCAATGTTTGATTGAAGCAATATTTACAGTGTTTCCAAGCAACCTAGGATTAATGAAGGGTTTTGTATGAATGAAGTGAAGCAAAACTTAATATCAGACTAAATATTAAACCTATTTACATTGCTCCTAAATCTCACTTTAAATTTGTATAAAATTCATATACAAGTATGTATAAAGATACATGCCTTGAAGCCACCGGTCTATGGTTAATATATACTAAGGAGTGAAAAATATGAATCCTTCATGTATATATTAACCGTATATATGTATATATTAACATTGAAGGATTATTTCAATGATCCTTAATTATATGGGCCATTGAAATAAGAGTTAAGAAAGACATTATTAATGACATGCTACATCTGGAGTGTACTGCTCTACAAGTAGAAACATAGACACTTGGAAAAGAAGATATAATAAGACTGGAGGCAATGGAAATGTGGCTATGGAGGAGGATGGAATGTGTAAGATGGGAAGATAGGTGACTAACGAAGGAAGTATTGAAAAGAGTAGGAGGGGGAGGCAAAGAGTTAAAGATATAAGGAGGATAATAATAAATTGGCTAGGACATAAAATAAGAAAAGTGTTTATTGAGGGCACTTATTAAAGGAATGGTGGAGGGAAGAAGAAATAGAGGAAGAAGAATATGCCTATTGATGGATACTGTAAAGAATGGAAAATTATACTGAGATACTGCCCACAAAGGAGTTGGCACAATACAGAGGATAAAAAAAATCACAATACAGTTAGGAGAATAAAATATATCATGAAAACCAGCCAAGAGGCAGAAATACTAATGATAGTATCTTCCATTGTTTGATGGAATGTTTAATGACATTTTTCCTGAGTTTGAATTCACGGTAACAAATTTAATGTAGATACAATTCTTATAAAAACATCTAAAATAATATATTTACGTTGAGGGAGCGCAGCGTGGCAAGGTCATTCTCTTCAAAGCTGTCGTTGAAAGGTGCATTGTGACGTGTTTCATCCTCAGGGGACCTGTTGGCACTCTTAGGCTCGGTGGGGTCGGTAGCAGCTAACTCCTTTACTCGGTCAGCATATCTCAGCGTATTGAGGGAATGTTCACACGAACTTAATCCTGGACTGATCATTGCTATCTAATGACAGAAGTGAGAATACAATAAAACATGAGGTACTATGTAAGTTAAGGTTTCCAATATCATTCTAATTATTACTAACCATAAAAACCATAATCTAAAATTACTAACCATAAAAATGGGAACTATTACTTTACAATCTTAGCTGTAGCAATACACTGAAGTTATTTATCAGAATATAACATAAAAAAGCACAAATTTACTATCAAGTTTTTTTTTTACATTAAATGATAAATACTGTACTTAGTAACAAAGAACCAGGAGACCAAGCTTTGCTCAATTGAATTTTGCAAATTGAAGAGATAGCATCCATATCTACCTGAGGATCGTTTGTTGTTACTCTCCCTTGTAGGTTATCAATAAAATGTTGTTTCGGAGATTTACCTTTATCCCCTTTGTAACAAACATGTTAAATGCTAATAAAATAGTAACGCTATTTCTATTTTAAAACCAATAGGTATATTCTGGGCCTTGGACAATAAGGGATAATCATTTTCCTCTATTTATTTATGTACAATTTGAATTTCAAGCTATAACATAATTAATAAGTACTGTTTCAAAACAAAATTACCAATAAATTTACAAATTCGATTCAGACAATAGTTGTAAGTGAAGCTCACCATGCAAGTCCTGGACTTGTCACCAATGAAGGAGTCTCTCAACACTTGTGTGAGCTTGCTGGCCCGGAACGGCAGGTGAGCACCCTTCCTGCCCAGTGCTCGGATACACTCCTTCAGGGCTAGCAGCGACTTGTTGATTTCAGCACCTTCCATCCGTGTTTGCCTGCACGTTCAACAAACAATAATAGGAATTAAAGATATTAAAGTCCTATGTTATTTTCATTTGAGAGCGTGGCTGGATTTAATATAGTTAAATATAATTAGAATTATTTCAGTTTTACTTTAGATTTTGAGAATAAAAATAAGTAATTACAGTTTAATTACCGTTTGTAATTACTGAAATAGCAATCTTTTACTAAATTAGTAATCTTTTACTGAAATAGGGTGAAAAAAGTGATCTATTTACTTAATTTTAAAGTAATTACTTACATAATCTTCAGTTGAGTAAAAAGTGTACTGAAAACACTTTTAAAACTTAAAATGGCTGTATTTATTAGAGCACTTAATGTAAAATCTTATCAAGAGCGTAGAAATGTAAACGATAACAGGTACAAAGTGCTTCTGCGTTTTGACAAACATCCAGTTGAGTATTTAGCTACTTTTTTTTTTTTGGAAACACAAGAAATTTAGTTAAAAGAAAATAAAAAAAAAAATCTTATGGTTTTTATAAAACAAGCCCTTTTAGAATCAGACTTTAATAACCCAGTCTTAGAACTTAGGCTTAAGCGGCCGGTGTCATAACTAGAATCTACAGTTTCCGGTGACAACCGCGTCAAGGTACTATCTACAATATTTACAAGATGACCAGACGTTTCGCCCATACTGTGATGTGGCATCCTCAGTGGTTTCTCTGAGATTGTCTCTGTTTCTGGAGTCTCAGAGAAACCACTGAGAATGCCACATCACAGTATGGGCGAAACGTCTGGTCATCTTGTAAATATTATAGATAGTACCTTGACGCGGTTGTCACCGGAAACTGTAGATTCTAGTTTAATAACCCAGGTTTAAACTGAGTTTCATCGCTATCACATTTTTAATGAAAATTAACTAGCAAAAGAAATTTGTTAACCTCAAAGAGACTTGAAATGGAAAGTAATTAATAAAATACTTATGTATTTATAAAACAGCTGATTTAGAGTTTTGATAAGTATTTACCAGAATTTTAAGTAATTACTAGTAAAATAACAAATAATTACTTATTGCTATCAATAATAACCGATAAGTAAAGGTAAAACTTTATTCACTAAGTTTTCAGTTATTACTAATACTAATAAGTAACTATTTTCATACCCAGTAAAAACTTATAAGTAAATACTAGTTTTTATTCACATTACTCAATGTACTAAAAATTATATTAAATGTTGAATTATGAGGCACTTGACAAGACCTCTCAAATCTGAATTAATGTGGTGCTAGACAATCTGGATATCAAATGCTAATTTTAATTGTTTCGAATAAGTTCAGAAAAATTATAGGTATGATTACTGTTGTCACTGATATTTTGTATTAAAAATGAAACTTTTTCATAGTCATTTTCCTCACTACACTCAGATAAATCACTAAAACAATCTGCACTGAAAACTTCATTCATTTCTTTCTCGGGTAATATACGCTATCCCTCCGTCAATTCTTGTTTACAAAAGACATATGAGTAAAAATACAATGTCTTGGATCTGTCATGCCAATCTTCTTGTTAGTGGAAAATCAAATCATGAGATAGAGACTTCTGCCATAGATATCCTCAGAGATATTAGGAATTTTCTATCAAATCACCAATTATTACTAAATCTTTCTAAAACTAATTTTACATATTTTAATATAAAAACCAATATCAATCCGATATTACCAACTCTGCAAATGGACAGTATAGAAATAAAAAGGTTGAAAACATCAAATTTCTTGGATTGCACATAGATAGTAAATTGAGTTGGAATCATCATATTGATCATGTGGCAAACAAAATTTCATCAGGCTTATTTGCACTTTACCGGCTATCCAAATTTTGTAAACTTGAATCATTAAAGCTAATTTACTTTGCCCACATTCATTCACATTTATCTTTTGGAATTATTATCTACGGAGGAACTTCCCAAACTAACATGGACAGGCTTTTGATATTACAAAAACGTGCAATCCGCATTATGTTGAAATTAAATTGGCAAGAATCGGTTAAGGATAAATTTACAGAACTAGGTATAATGACTGTATACACTATACAGTAACTATATTTATCAATGTATTCTGTATACTGTTCAAAATTCAAGCACTTTCTCACTGGTAGGGGATTTTCACGAATACTTCACAAGGAATAGAAATAATTACTCTATACCATCTCATAGACTAGGATTCTTTGAGAAAAAAACAACATACACAGGCATAAAAGGTTATAATACTCTTCCCAACATCTTAAAAAACTTTTCCAACATTAAAAAATTTAAAAATAAGCTAAAAAATTACTTTTTAACAAAACCTTTATATTCAGTTGATGAATTCTTCCACCGAGACTACTTACATTAGCATTATTATGATAAGTGATAAGGATGATAATTTATATATATATGATGATGCCATTCTCTGTACATGATTACAAATGATAAATAAAGACGTTTTTCATTTCATTCATTTCATTTCATGTCACGAAATTGAATGCAACAAAACATATACTAACCTAATGTCAGACTGTCTTTCGTGATGTTTGCCAAAACTGTTTTGTAATATTAGTGAAAATTAGTGATAAATTCTTATCACTTCGATAAATATTAGTTAAAATGGAGTAAACTCAAAATGAGTCATCGTCACAACACTCTGCTGGTGGGCAGCTAGCGTACTTATGCTAGGCCACAAAAATTCAGTAGCGGGATTGAAAATATTAAAATAGAGAGATTATATTTCATGGTTTTTATCAAAATGTCAAAAACTGCTTTGCTAACAGTGGCTTGTGATAGTATCTACATATCGGTCAGGGTTGAATTTATTAGGTTAATATTACTATAATTTTTTACTACCCATATGATCAAGTTTGTTGTTCTGTTTTTTTCTTTTTTTTTATTAACTATTCATTTTTATTATTCTTACTGATATTACATTTCTATGATTTTTATAGACATAGTAAATACTTATTTATACTCTTTATTTACTCTATTATTTTACTTGTTTGCATTATTAAGGTAATTTATGTATTTCTATATAATAGGAAGAAATATATATGTGGCTATTATTGTACATTATGCTTTATTGAAATAAATTAAATGAAAGGGCATGGCGCACACCCTCATAACGCAAATTTTATTGCTTTTATGTCACACAACCAATCACTATTCCAGAGTTTGAAACCAGCAGCTTACTTAAACTTAAAAAGTTGTTTACAGAACCTAAAAATATGGACAATTGAGAACTATTCGCTTTCAATTGTCCATATTTTTAGGTAAATTTGTAATTTTGTAGAATTTGGAAAACAATTTTTAATAATTATTTCTCAATTTTCCATTTCTTCCTTTTAAGTAAACTGTTTTTTATAACTCAAACTGGTACATACCTGTTTGCAGACGAAGTATCTGCACCTCTTTCATTGCCTGCGAGGTCAATGAGTGAGAACTTGCCATGTATTCTATGCTCCCCGGGTGCCCTCAATAAGATCTGGAATACAGCATGTGACCGCGATGAATTTGAATTGGCTGATGTCTGGCCGGATGTTCTGCAAAGTACACCAATTTGTAAGAGACAACTGTTTGTCAACACACCATTTCTTCTAAACACTAAATTAAGCTCAGAAAAGTGTTTAGACTAGTATTGTTAGCATCCACAGATACACTTTTGTACTTAAAAGGAGTTCTGTTGGTAGCAATAATAACGTTGGTCTCTCACTATTTCACATGGTAAATAAAGGCCATTCATTGATACAGTATTATTTGAGATTTTTTAAGCAATTGTTTAACGTTCCTAACGAATACTAAAAAACATGACCAAGTCAAAGTGAACCTAAAGAAAACTATGAGGGATGTTCGTAAATTAAGGTGTCCAATGGTTTTTCACAAAGTAAACATACTTTTATTGCAAAACCAATTACATATTCTAAAATATTGGATATACAGCCAATTTTCAACGAAGTCCCCACTAATAATCAATGCACTTTTTGTCATTGTTCTGGGAGCTTTTTCATACTCGTGTTATACCAATCTCACGCGCAGGAAGGAAATGTATCTTAAGAATTTCATTCCCTCAAGTCGAGGAACAAAAATAGGGGTCAAATCAGGACTGAATGGAGGATGTTCAATCATTTACTGTCCAACTTTGGTGACGTGATTCGTGGTTCGGGCGTTGTCATGTTGCGAATGATTTGCCATTTGTCAATTCACCTCTCCTTTTGTTCTGTAGAACCCAACAAAATCTTGTTCACGGTGGTCTTAGAGGTGTTCTCTATCTGTTTGGCAATCTCTCCCACAGTCATGTCCTGATCAGCAAGCAAAAGTTACTGTCTCGCCCGACACTGATGGAGGCTGCAACCGACCTCGTCTTGCAAGTTTGTTCGGTCTTTTGTAAACTCCTTACACCACTTACAAATATTTTTTATGTCTCTACAATTCTCTGCGTACACATTTCTTCAACTGGTGATGGATTTTAAAAGTGGTTGAACCCTTAAACCACAGAAATCTAAATTCAGACTGCAATTAAAACTTTGTGGGAACGGCGATTTTCCTTTCCATCATTAACAGCTGCTAAGTAAAGAGTGAGCATCGCAGAGGAACATGTCACTGTTGTCAGATTTACGCTAGCTTGCTCTGTCGCGACAGTACCTCATTAGGAGACCTTAATTTACAGACATCCCTCGTATGTGAATATTAATGCACTGTACAATTGTACATGTTTGGATGAGTCAGTACCACTCTACGTGTACGACTGGGTGGGAGGGCCAATATCACTCACTTTACATATATGCCAGGCTGTCATATTGTACAGAAACGTTGACACTAATATATTTTGGAGTAATCTAATAACATAATCTTTTACTACTCAATTTCAGACATTAAGATTCCCTAATTTATATCTCCAAAAACAAGATTTAAAATTAAATAAATAAACTCAGCCCAAAAGCATTGCGAAATAATATTTTAATCGTTTAATTTTCATCATGTAAATAAATGTTAGAATTCAAATAAATATAAGTTAAGTATTGTCACATTTGAGATGGATACTTTGCTTAAATTCATTTAATCAAGTACCGTTTAGGTTGGTATCAATATAATCATTTGGGTTATAGGTAATCATCAATCTATAACTACTATTGGATTGTGCAGCTAAAAAAGTGGACGTTTACTTCCGAAATCGGTCTGCCTTCCCTCACCACATCGCAGTAGTCAGTCCTCTAGCACCATTAAACATAAGTTTATTTAATAGAACTAAACAATAAATTAACTGATGCTTATGGATGCCAGGTGAATGACTGTACTGCGATCTGGCGAGGGAAGGCAGTCCAATTTTTTGTTTTAGAGAGCGCTATCTACTAGTAATTTTACAATGATGAGTGTAACTTCGTGCTGGAATACTGAAACTGATGTCAATGTAATTGAGTACATATATATTTTAACATAGGAGGAGGAGTGTAAAAAGTATAATATTATGGATGAGAAACTGTGAAGTAAAGTGTTTGTTGTCAGAAGTTATTTCAGTTTCTGATCATGTAACTGGTTAAGTGAGTTACCAATTCCTGTGCTGCGGAGGTACCAAAGGTAATATTCACAGGAGTCAGTGAGGTGTTTGTATATGAGTCACCAATTTAACAAGAAATTATAGACCTAGACTGGAGATAAAGTTTACTAGGTATTTAAACGCTGCAAGTTTACTATTATTAGTTAATAAAGAACAAGAAGTTCCAAAAGTTAAAAACAGGTCAGAAGATTGGCTATGATATACATATTCACATGAGAATACTGTTAATTTATGTATACTTGGTTACAATTACATTTTTTAGTACTATTATTTTACTGAAATTTAGATGAATATTGAAGTAGATAATTTTAAAAAACCAACATGAAAAGTATGGTTCATTATTGAATTTAATTTATTGAAATATGTTATACAGTAGTCTCGAAAATTCGCCACTTGGTTATCCGCCATTCCGTGTTATCCGCCGCACCTTTGGCATTTTATTTAATTAATATAATTTAACAAAAATAGTCAGAGGACTTTTTATGGTCATCAGCGAGTGTACGTGCTCTATTACTGATATGTCACCGACTGTACCGCTCCACCTAAACCGGTTAGTCGCCTTCCCCGCCCCCACCTACCACTTCCCGCGCCGTGCCCGTATATCTCTCTACATATTTTTGTCAGTTGCTGGATCGCTCCCGCGTTGCAAGGTACCGCTACTCGTGTGTTTGGTAAAGTTATTTATATATTTTAAGTTATTTTTTGTGATATATGTTTGTAGTGGTGAAGTGCTGTTTGGTGAAGTGGATTATGGAGAGGAACAAAAGAAAAAAAATTGTGTTATCAATGCAAGACAAGCTCAACGCTTTAAAAAGGCTGGACAAAGTTGCAGAAGGTAGCCGATGACTATGGCGTTGGTCGTCGCACTGTTGGGGATTGGAAAAAAAGGAGATCAGAATTAGAACAATGGTGTGCCTCACGAGTGACTGAAATTGACTTACAAGCCAGAAAAACGATGAAGAAAAGTGACTATGAAAAAACTAGTGAGGTCTTATTCATTTGGTTTACCCAATTTAGGGACAAAGGAGTGCCTATTTCAGGACCTATATTAATAGAAAAGGCGTTGCATTTCCAAAAGGAATTTAATGAAGGCGACACAGAATTCACAGCAAGCATTGGTTGGTAAGGCCGCTGGAAAAAACGATATGGTATCCGGCAGTCAAATATTTGTGGTGAAAACTTGTCATCCAACTTTGAAGAAATGGAAAGGTTCAAGAAAGAATTTCAAACACTTATTGAAGCTGAGCAGTTAACAGGAGACCAAATATTTAACTGTGACGAAACAGGCCTTAATTATAAAATGTTACCAAGTAAGAGACTTGCAGCTCGGACCGAAGCAGCAGGTCCGGGTTACAAACGCAGCAAAGAGAGAGTAACAATTTTGGCCTGTAGTAATGCTACAGCAAACCATAAAATGGAACTGACAATGATTGGAAAGGCGAAAAATCCAAGGGCTTTCAAGGGAATTGCAAAACACGCACTGCCAGTAAAATATTTTAACCAAAAAAGTGCTTGGATGAGCGGGGATATTTTTAAAGAATGGTTTTTAAAAGAGTTTGTACCATCTACAGAAAAGGTTTTGAAAGAGAATAACCTACCCAGAAAAGCAGTTCTACTTATAGATAATGCACCAAGTCATCCCGATGTAGATGATCTAAAAGACCAGGATATAAAAGCCATGTCCCTACCCCCCAACGTAACTGCAATTTGCCAACCTATGGATCAAGGTGTTTTGGAAACACTGAAGAGGAACTATAGAAAACGGCTTCTCTCCACCCTGATACAAGAAATAGAAGATGGCCAGGACATGATTCCAAAGCTGAAACGTATAAATCTAAAAGATGTGGCTTATTGGATTGCAAGTGCCTGGGACAATGTCGGAGCAGATACTATTGCCAGATCATGGAAAAAGCTGTTGGGCGAGGATGAAGATGCCGGAACCATGCATGATGAAATTCATGAAGATATTTTACCCACATTGCAACGAATTCCTGGGTGTGAAGACGCAACTTCGGTTGAAGTAGGAGAGTGGCTTACAGCAGATGAAGGTTACGAAATAACTGATGCAGAAATCGTCACACTTGTCAATAGCGGTGACGATCAAGATGTCGAAGAAACAGAGACTGTTGAGCCCCAAAAAATTGCACATAAAGAAGGGGTGAAAATCTTTGAAGCGGCCATTAAATTCGTCGAGCAGCAAGAAGAAGCCAGGGCTGTTGACATTATGATGCTCCAGAGATGGCGAGACTTAGCGGCGAAAAAGCGGGAAATGTCAGGAAGGCACATTAAAATCACCAGCTTTTTCCACTAACCATAAACTCAACCAGGTTAAATTTATGTGTTTAAAATAATTTTTTCCGTTTTAAAGTGAGTAATGAATTATGTATTACATTTAATCGTGTAAGTAAATAAAAATATACTGTAAACTGTTTACTGTGTACGTAATTTAGGTTTTATTCAACATTCCCCATTATCCTCCATTTACGCTTATCCACCCTTCCGCCAGCCCGTTTATGGCGGATAATCGAGACTCTACTGTATTATTATAAAAATAATCCATACCTTGCAATGTTGCCATGTTGAATAAGTTTCAAAACTTCATCTACTGAATCAACAATTTTTTCCGTTAGGCCTACAATTTGTACAATATTATTTCCATCTTCTAACACTCTCAGCTTTGATTTGTCTGATAAGAGATCAAAAACCTGAAAATAATCGTCAAATCTTAATACAGTACTAATGCAATTGAAGGCACATTAAATATAAGTATAATTTACATAATATGTAATAGCACACAAAACATAACAACAAGAGTTATTTTATAAACACAGTACATTTTTCGAAATAATAAAAAGACTTAATTTCGAAATAATAAAAAGACTTAAAAGTGAACAGAATAAAAAATAAATTAATTATAGTAACTCATAATTAATTAATGAAAAAGAATATTCAGAGAGTAAATTCCTAAATCAATATTTTGAAGAAATTTTTAATCTTAGGTGTTAACCGACAAATCAATTAACAAAATTATTTTTAAATATTACAATTTCTGAACCAAATTATTTCACTGAGACTCTAATACTAATAATTACAAAAAAATTTGATGTTTTAAGAAAACCAAATACTTCTAAATATATTCAACTCATTCCTGCTTCAATATTATCTACATGCCTACATACTTACTATTCCAAATCTTCTTTTATTCTTAAAATGTAATTGCAGGCCTGTGCAAAGATATTCGGTGGTGTTTTCAAGTTTTAATCTGCAATCCAATACCTAAGCAACTCTATAACAACCAGTAATACAAAATCTCTAGGCCAGTTCTTGGCACAAAACTGGGAGACCAATAATTGGCAGGATACCGGTACTGGATAGACTAGCTTTCTATAATGAATGGATGAATGAATGAAACAATTGTATATATGAAAACTGAATTTGTAGAGTGAATGAACATAACCTTTTTTCCTTTCACTGGCGATTGTGATTCAATTTAATGTTAAAATTATCAATGCAATAAAAAAATAAATGAGCAAAGAGAAGTAGCCTTGTGTGTCTAGGAAAGGTAGAAGAGTATCAATCATTGTGAATGACTAGACTGGCTGAAATTATGTCATGGTTTTTAAAGATTGAAGTGGTCCAACTAGGAATAGGTGTGGTACACTTTCAACATTTCATGTACATTTAGTTAAAAAGTGAGTATATATAAGGTTTAATATTATTGTAAATCTAACCAGATCCTCCGGAACATAAAGAGATTTACAGATTTCAACTCACCTTCCCGCTGTAGATCTCAAAGAAACTAGCAGAAACTAAGAGGTTGAGGGGTTTGTACTGAGGAGACCGCAGGAACTTGAATACGTCCTTGGCCGCCATCGCGTATATTCCTTTCTTACAATCTTGTGTCTTGCCTTGAAAGTCTCCCCCCATGGTATGTGTCTTACCACTACCTGTCTGGCCATAGGCAAAGCAAGTAGCCATTCCTCCATCAAAAATGGTTTGGACTAGAGGTTTCGCAGAATACCTGTAAAGTCAGAGAAAAAAACTTAATTAAAAGTTTAAAGGGCACTATCTGATACTTTGACAGCACATAACTCTAACAAACATGTTATACTAACTCAAGTAAACTTGTGAATCAACAAGACGTATATCACTTGTTGGACTAATAAATGTTATTGCAATTAATGAAACCACGTTTTAACAAGTTACAATAAAATAATAAATAGTAATAAAAAACTTTCACAGCCCATATTTCAATAGACAATACAGTACAACCTCAGTTATCCAATCTAATGTGGCGAAGGTCAAGCCGGATAAAGCATAAGTCATAAATAACTTGGTTTTACTGGAGAAACACGTTTAGTAACTGATAACAGACAGCACATGTAAGCAGGGCGCCTACAATTGCATGTGACGCAACACGCTCTCAGCAATTGTACTGAAACGAACGATGTTTATCATGATCACCAACTTTGACACTGCTTTACGATACAATCCGAAAGATATTTATGTTCCACTTACCCCACTCGTGAAATGGATTCTTCCAGCCAGCCACACTGAACAAAAGTAAACAACATTGCCAGCTCGAATGTTCAGGTGCATTATTAAATTAATACACAGTAAAAAGCAACCGCTTATCGAGAGAGGGTGACTAGTCAATACAGCGCCTTCAATTTACGAAATGCAAAACCAAAACACTCATGTACGAAATTTGCGTTTCAAAACTGATAGGCGCTTCCAATTAATTGTAATTTTATCTTGTAAATAATTTTTATTGTTATCTACTTGCCGAACCGGATAACACGGACTGCCGGATAATCGAGGTTTACTGTACTTTCATTTTGTGTTTCCAAGAATAAAAATTGTTGTATTCAAATTCGGTGAGTTAAAAAACATGATAATACATTTTGAGTCATGGTGACCTGTTAGAATAGCTTGCAGTCAGCAGAGGGGTTTCAACTTATCATAATATTTTCTAATATTCTTATTCTAATATTTAATAGAATAGTATGTCAAATTTAATATATTCAAATTTGACATATTTCCTATATCATAAGAAAACAAGCACTGGCTAAACTCAGCTATGTTCAAATATGCTTGTGGGTCTTTCCTTTGCTTGTGGATATGGTATATTAAAATAATTACTTACTTATAAACTAGTTCATTGGAGCATGTATCATCAAAGGCGTAGTCGAATCTAAAATGTTGGTTTTCAAGATATTTCGTTAGGTCTACTTTAGTTCTTGGTTCGTGAACTGTTATTTGGTCTTTATTTGGTACAGAAATTACATCAACTTCTTTGCGGTTTAGTTCTGTAACAGAAATTTGACAAGAGAATAACATCTGTTAGAAGTAAAATTGATTATATCTTTAAAGATTATAGTGATAAAGATGAGTCATGTACAGCTAATTATATAACAACTGAACCTCTCAATTCCAAACTTATTTGTAGCTTGTCTAGTAATCCGCAGTAAATTACAATGTGTATGGTGAAATTATATTAAATTTCAAGACATTACTTAGTTCAAGTGTTACTTTTCACAGGAGCCTTCTCATTAAATGAATTAAATATTTTAATGAGAAAATGGGTGCAATTGATTAAAGTAAATACTCAATAATCAAATTATATTCGGTAATTATAGCAATTTAAAAGTCAATAATTAGAATGAGCTAATAAAATTAATTAAGTAAGCAAAATTATATGAATGGCACTCAACAAAGATACCATAGTAAAAATATTTCAAACAATGCAATGCATATTGGAACAAGTCGAGACCTGTTCAGTTTTGTGTCTTGGACTAGACCATTCAAAGGGGAGTTTACATGTCACATACGACGCTCGAGCTCAATTTAAAGGAAAGACATAGTTAGTTGACAGAAATGGTCAACAGGTCGCAGCATCTATCAGACCACATTTAGAGTACATGTACACTGTTGTGAGTTATGCGAACCCCACATCTGCTTAACGATACCAGAAAGACGCTAACCCAAAACTCATACTGTAAGTCTCGAGAAGCCTACACAAAGACACTCTTCCTCCAGCAGCCGTCATCACAGGCGCACCCATAGGGTGATCACTTTGAATCATGTATGTAGCCACAAGTGTCTAAATAAAAAGTACACTGTTTTACCGGTCATTTTCATATTAACATGATATTTTTATATGAAGTTCCTCGCACATCTATAGTTCAAGAAACCGTCATCTTACTTTCTAAGCTGAGGAGTATCTATTGAAGCCATCCCCACCATGAACAGCATCACGATATGAAGACAACTTAAACTGTTGTATAAGTTTTAGTTAATTAATTTGAAAAACTCATATAATTATTAAAATTCATATAAAAAATTTGACTTTGTCTTTTGAATAAATTAATTGTTGACGAACATATATTCAATAAACCATCTTTCTGGAAGATCAGAGTTTTATTCAGAGTAATCCACTTTACAGTCTCACCAATTTACCCATAAAAAAATCGACCCTGAGATCTTATAAATTTTAATTTGGTCAGTAATTAATCAAATTAACAAAAATATTTGAATTAAACTCATTATAGTAAAGGACAGGGTTACACCTGTGTGAAGTTTTAAAAATGATATAACAAACAACACCTCATAGTTTTGGCCTTTAGTAGTGCAAAAAGAGAAAAAACATAAGTGGTTAGTAAACATTTTTCTTAAAAATATTAATCGAAATGTCCTCCTGTTTATTTTAAAAATCAAACAAAAGGATGGGTGAATTAATTAATCTCTGTTTAAGGAATGATTTAAAGATCAGTTTGCACTCTTAAAAAAGGATTCAATTAAGAAAAATTACTGCTACCTGAGCTCTACTTTTAACCAACAATGTTCCATTTCTTCTCCAGACATAAATGTAATGTTCCTGCTTTCCAATGTAACATCTTTGCTGTCATTGTTAATGCTAAGAACAAAGCTACAAATTTGCTTCCGTGGTACCTCAAAGGAGAACATGTTCACATTCTTTTATTGGCAAGCTAAGGAAGACAACAATATGTTAGTTACTGGATTGCAGATGCCTGAAACTATTAACCCTTTCCACTCTCCAAACCACATAGATGGCTTTAGCATTGATTTTACTATACATAGAAGATGGTTCCATCCAATGTTAAATATTGAGGCACGGAATATGGGAGCGACCGTGCTGCAACTTGTCGTCAATCAAGTTAAAGAGGTCGAAATTGCCTCCAGTTTCGACTGTTCAGTTGCACAACCTGTGAGCAGTAAAGGAAACTAATCACTCCCTCTCATTCCCCCATTCTCTCTTTCTTTTTCTTGAGATACTCGTCCGGAAGTACTGGTCTACTGTCGCCCCTCCACCAGTCTACTGTCGCCGACTGGCCTTGATAGTGGGTCAAAGTGGGATATTATTCCATGCTGTGGTTTGTCTTGACGGAAAGGAATCATGATCTTTTATTTAGGCCTTAGGGGTTTGTGAATATGAAAAATGTTAGGGGACATAATTTTGTTATTTTGTCAATGTAAATATCAGTATGTTACAGATGTTTAGTTAAAACATTATGCATTATCTAAAATGATGTAAATACTGTTTGTATTGTAAGTTTATTGATATTTTAAGTAATTGTATATTTAGAAGTAGCAAGAAAAATGGTGGTAGTTCTAAATTGTTAAGTCCCTGGATAACACCAAACATTTTATATAAATTTGATAGACGTAAAAAGTTATATAAAATTTCTACAAGAAGACCATATGACAGAGTTTTTCAAAATTATTTTGCAAAATATACTAATGAATTAAATAATGCGATCAATTTTACAAAGAAAAAAAAAAAAAAAAAAAACAATTATTATCCAACATTATTAGAAAACTGTAAAGGTGATGTATTTGAGCAGTGGAAGGTAATAAATAACTTAACAAGTGGTTTTTCAAAGAAAATAGTTGAGGTAATTGAATTGCCAAATGGCCAAGTTATGCATGAGCCCTCCGTCATTGATGAGATAAACAATCACCTTATCGCAATCCAGTCTAGCCTTCCAGACATTGTACATTCCAATACCCTTCCACCTTTACGTACTTACTATCAACATTCATTATTTATAACTCCAACAGATTTAGATGAAATTAAGAGTATTATTAAGCTTTTAAAAAATAAAAAATTAATATTTTTTATTAATTTAAAAAAAATTAATACTCATCTGATTCCATTGTGTTATACACCAAAATGTAGCTTATTTAATTCTATGTAATTACATAAAACTTACAAATTTTTTTGAAAACTAAGAATTTTGCATAGCAGGTAGAATACAAAAAACGCTTAATTTTGGCACTTTTGGAGTAAAAAACAAATTTAAACATTTCTAAAACAAAAAGTACTAAAGATAAGTCTGTGAAACTTTAACCACATATAAGAAGGTTGTTTTTTTGTTTTCTGTCCAAATTCTAGAATTTTTACTCTTTTACAAAATTTTCTGTTGTAAGTTTTGTAAACACTTGCAATCTTAAAAATGGCTGATCATACAAACTTCCAAAAGGTTCAAAAATACCACATTGAAAAATAAAGTAAGATTAAAAAACAGTAAGCGCGATAAAAAATCGTACGATTTTATATCACATAATAATTCAACAAATATTGAGATGTGCCATAACATGTGCGACCGATCGAGTCACCGGACGCGGTGTTGCCACATCATGCAGCTGGACTTCCAGTATTAGGGGACTTATTAGCTATGAATGACAGGTATACATGTTACATCTAAAGACTGATAAATCACTCACTATTACTAGAAATGTGATAAGTACATCCTGCAAATCACCAATAGAATGGGTGGCTCTCATTTTCACGTTACATTCAGCTTGCTACATGTAAAATTGGCATATTTGTAAATCCTGTAAATAAGTTATTTTTTTAATTTGACAATCTTTTTAGAGCTATAACATTTTTAAACCTATCGTGGGAGGTCCAAAGCCCTCATGACAAAAGTTGGTTAAAAATTGGTTTAAATTTAGATAGAAAACATGACTGATTAACAGTTGAATACGTTCACAGTAATAAACCTTTCGTGCACTGTTTAAATACTTCCAGCCGCACGATTCGGCAACAACGAAATGCGGCAACAACGATAATACTCTCTTAATGAAACTAGGTTTGAAGTGCTGAGCCGTAGGATTTGCTTACACAAGGGGGCAAATCGATGTCTATTGAATTATCATATGATATAAAATCGCAAGATATTTTTATTACACTTACCGTTTTATAATCTTACTTTAATTTTGAATCCAGTATTTTTGAACCGTTTTGGAAGTTTGTATAATCAGCAAGGGATTTCAAAGCTTACAACAGAAAATTTTGTAAAAGAGTAAACATTCTATAATTTGGACAGACAACAAAAAACAACCTTCTTCACATGTGGTTAAAGTTTCACTGACTTATCTTTAGTACTTTTTGTTTTAGAAACTTTTAAAATTGAGCTTTACACCAAGTGCTAAAATTTTTTGAAAATACTTAGAATTAAGTAAGCTGAATTTTGGTGTACAACATAATGAAATTGAATGAGTATTTATTTTCTAGCAGTGGTTCAAACTCGAGTACATTGCTTTTTGAATCCGACAGTAAATGTGTATCCAGTTAGAGTATGGAGCAGTTATTGCTCCTTTGCCATGCGATAACAAGGCCAGCTCCTTGTCATTTCCTCCCTAATCCTCAAGGATGAATGAGGTAATTATTACTACTTATGTCTAAAAAGTAGGGGTGTGCGAGTAGTGATTTTTGAGTTCGAGTCGAGTAGTTGGCATTTTTTTCGAGTATCGAGTATTTACAGAAGGATTTTCTGTTCACCCAAGACAATTGTAAAAGGCAGACACCATCCTAAGCCTATGTTAAGTTTTGCTAGATTCGTAAATATATACATCTAAACTGAACACAATAATTTTGATTTGTTTGTAACTGTAACATCTGATATATAAAACTTTTTACTTCCTGCCTTCCAAAATTTTTATGTGGTATTGTTTTGTTTAACCTTTTTCCTTTTCATAGCTAAAATGATGTAAGAAACTAAAAAATTATATTATTAATTGAAATAACGTGGATTATAAAGATTTAATCTGTTCACTCATATCACAGATCAGATTTTCTATGCAAGCCAATTATACTGTTTCACAGCCGGCCGATATGTTTATCAGACGGTTCAGTTCAAAGTGTACCGCGAAAACGTAGCGAAGCTTGATGGCAAAAGCTGCATTCAACCAAACTGATGCTAAAATTCAGGCATCATCATAAAATGCAGTCATTACTCATTGCCTCCTCTCAAATACTCAACAAGTATTTGAGAGGAGGCAATCTCAAATTGGCATGTACACAATCCTCTATTTGTGTACATGCCAAGAAGGGTGGATCTGTATTCTGTAGGTATTTATTAATTCAGTAATAGCAAGGTTACACCTAACCAGAAATAAGCTGTAAATTATATAATCAAATTTGAAAATCTGGATGACAAAGACTGTAGTTCAATCGATTGATAATGATAACTAAGCAGGTTTACTAAAAATAAATTTTAAAGTCGCTTAGGATAAATTAGTTTTTAAATTATGATTGGTAATGAAATGTGTGCAATTAAAAACTACTTCGATACATGAGGATACACTGAACAACAGATAAATAATTATTTCATAATGAGAAATTCATAAAAACCTGGCGTAATCGAATGAAAACCATAGACGTAGTCGGCTAATATAATAGGTGTAACCGATATTGGCGACGAGGTGCAGTCTGAAATATGAGCTAAGTGCCAAATAATGACACAGTGAAGATTGTGGGCAACTAAATTATAAATTTATGAATAAAAAAGAGACGTGTGATAAGGCTTCGGTTCAATAAAAATTATTTTCCGAGTCTCTAAATTTGTCATATTTTGTTTAGAAAAGGTCTTCCAACATGTTTCTTCCTCACTTGAGTTGATTATTTTACAACAGTTTACATCGACATCAATGTGAACAGGGAACTTTTCAGTGAGTTTACGAATCAAAATTATCGTACTTTACCACCTTTTATACTCCAACTGTTTTATTGTCTAACCTAGTCAGAAAATCGTTCAACAATTTGACAGGAAAAAATATTGTATGCGCAAATGTTACACAAAGTTTTGGCGATCTAAGGTGTTTACGGAATAATAATTAATAGACATTCGCCACGGATATATACATATATATATATATCTATTTTTTATTGGACGGAAAATAAATCAATAATGTTGTGTCACACGCTGCTAGAACGTCACTACCATATTTTATATGATACGATACAGTATTTTTGGATTTGATACGATGCATCCAAATCAAATTACATTAATTTCCGTTTAATATCAAACAATGCTGAATGTGGACCTGCAGTCATGGTAGACGATATCCCCTTGGACGAAGCTGACTCAGTTAAGTTCCTTGGGATATACCTCGACACAGGCCTCACCTGGAGAAATCACACTGATAACACTTGTGCTAAAATATCCTCAGGCATCTTCGTTTTGAGGAGACTCTCAAAGATATGCCCAACTCAAGTTCTCCTCATAGCCTACTATGGGCTCATTTACTCCCACCTCTCTTACGGGATAGCCATTTGGGGAGGCTGTGCAAATGTTGATTTTTTCAGGCTATTTCGGCTCCAGAAGAGAGCAGTGAGAGCAATTGCTAATCTAAATCAGAGAGAGTCTTGTAAACCTGCATTTATCGATTTGGGATTGTTGACATTGCCCTGCCCCTATATACTCGAGACAACAGCTTACTGCCTGTCAAAATGTACTTCTACTAGGGGACGAGACATACACACTTACAATACTAGAGGCAGGAACAATTACCGAACTGGCCAACACCGAACGTCAGTATTTGAGCACTTGCCCTCACAAGCTGGTGTTACTTTTGTCAACAGTCTCCCGGACACGTTCAAAAATGTTGAAGACCTGGTCAAATTAAAATTTAAACTGAAGCGCTACTTAGTCTCTAAGGCTTTCTACTCAGTGGGAGAGTTCACTGCAACTGGCCACTGGGAGAGTAGTTAAAAACCTATGTCGGCCTGAGCTGGCTGTATAGCTGGATGTATGAATGTAACCTTTGTGTATGTATCAATGCTTATTTTATTTTATTTTTAGTCATATTTTAAACACAATGAACCATGTTGACGCATTGTATGCAACAATTGTTGTAGTCCACAATAAAGATCTTGAATTGAATTGAATTGAATTCTTACGTCAACCATTGGACGATTCCCTGCTCAGATTAAAAAACAAAATAGACCTCAATCGACTCGCAAGAAATATACGATAATTTCAGTTCCGAAAAGAAGCTGAACGGTTCCTTGCAAGTACGTAAACCAAAAGTGAGATGGACTTGATTCTTGGGACATAAAATGATCCGTTCTCGGGACCCCTTTTCATTGAGCGATTTTATTGATATGGACGAAAATACGCATAATTTCCACGGCGTACAGACTATTATATTTGTATCGGTAACAGGTCTTTTTAATTGGATCTCTTGTCCCCTTTCTTAGGTCATAAAGACACTAACCAGCACTTCTGTTTTATTCACGCTATTTTAGGTTAGGTTACAAGTGACTAGTAGACTCAGACACCCAACATGTGTGACTCGCTACTACGGTAACTATTTGCCGTGATTGCTAGCTTCCCAGCTCTGTTGATCACTTTGAATTGAACTAGTTCAAATCATAAAGAACGAACTCGTTCACTACGTCTACAAGTTTATTTGACTGTCGTCGTGTACTACTTATGTGTATTGTTTAGTTTATAATTACGCGTACCAAACTGATAACGTATGATTAAGGGTAAAATAAAACACAAGAAAGCACACTTTTTATTCATAACTTTTAAAACTGTTTAATCTTAAAACTAAATTAAGATGTAAATCTGATATTTCGTGAAATACTTGATCGAACTTCGAGTAGTTTCGGAAGCTTCGAGCCGAGTTCGAGAAGTAAAATACTCAATCAAATACTCGAAATTTCGAGTACTCGCACACCCCTACTAAAAAGGTACATAAGTTGCAATCTATACAAAACTGCTGCAGAGGCGTTCACTGCAGCTATAAGAAAGCAACATCTGTTTCTTTTTTCTCTGTCACTTGGCTCAATGAGGTTCAGTGTGCACAAAATAACATAAGAGTGGCTAGGTCCAAGTACTACGCCAGCTTCTAATATCATCTTTGACTGCCAATCTTGTTGTGCAACATGGGCAAGTTGATTTAGAGTTCTTTTGGTGAAAGACCAAGGGAAGTGGAAATAAATATTTGTTAAAGATCTTAGGTTTTCGGCAGATCTGTGCAAACTGACTGCACAGGTGTGTTGCCATAACTATTGCCATACAAGATTTATGGCATTACTGAGTAATATAAAAGCTATATCTCATAAATAATAATATAATGTACCTTTCTTGTTAAGAGGCCTTTTTCTAACACAAACAGTAATTTGATGATCTTCTACAGGATCCGTTTCTCGAAGGGGTCGGAATTCAACGGTGGCTCGATAGGCTCTGGAAGTTAACATCATTATCATAAATATTGTCTTTCTTATTTTTTTTTTTAATATATTACTCATAAATTTTGATGGTTATTTGTTACATAAGTCTAAACAGCTGAATTAAACCAAATTGTAAATAATAAAAGAGTATATATTATGTTATAAATGAAATCTTTTATTTTTTTTATTTTTTAAAGTGATATTTTACTTTTTGTGGCTAAATAAGAAGCTAGTGACAAGGCAATAATATGTATCTAAATGTACAAACTACAATGAATTATTCATTTTTAAGTGAATATATTAGTTAAAATTGATAACCTTATCATGCCCAAAAATTCCCAGTTTGGATTTCCAGGGTCAATATTCATTAGTGCTTCTTTTTCTTCTTTAAGCTCTGCTTGTCTCTGCCGTCTTTCTTCTCTGTTCTTTTTCAACTTTTCTACCTGAAAAATTAAAATGTATATGTTACTCTAAAATTGTAGCCTCCAAAGCTTACTATTTAATAATAAAGACACATTTGCTATAAACTTACTTTCAAAAATTGAATTGTAGATTTTCAAAATATACAATTCAATTCTACCAAGGGGGGACGGTGTTGTTCACGTTCACAGAGAATCTTTCAAGCTGTACATATCCCCTGGGTAGTTCTAAACGAGCAACAAACCCGGTAGCTGGACTGCTACGAATTTATTTGTGATCCCCCAGCTATGGCAGCTACCACACAAAATAGAAGAGGCCCTATTGAGGATCAAGCTAATTTCAAAATAATAGGTAATTTAATAGTTTGTTCCTCTTATCTGTTTTTTATTAACTCTTAAGCATAAATTCTTACTCACATACTCATAACATATTCACCTGTTACTATATTGAAATTTAAATAATATTACTGGCCTCTATGCAGATGCACTTGCCAAAAATCAAATATCAGGTGACATTATCTAACCCTTGTAACCAGTGGTGTGAACCCCGTCAACACGCTTCACCCCTCTACCTAAAATTAAAACACCGGTTGAACTTATGATGTTACGCAGAACAGTTCTCGCATCACGATTGCCATGACCCTCTCTTACACTGTATAATTCTTATTTCATTAACCAGTGATCGTGTTTTTTCTCAATCTCTTATCTCGATCTACCCAGCATTTTATTCAAAATTCTAAAGTGTGAGAACTCTCAATAGTGTTGTGTTGTGCTCTGAACTGTTTGCTAGACAACATTGACATCCCAGACCTGGTAGATCCATCTCTACGATTATCTGTCATCCTCTCAATTTTTGCTCCAAGATATGCACAATCTCCTCTAAAGGTACAGTTGGTTCTTTTCATTAATTTCTATATATAAAACGAATATCCCTGTGATCGTTCGTGGTAGCGTCTTTTGCACTATTTCTTTTACTCTCTGCTACAACTACAATTTCCTATACATCAGAAGTTGGTCTCAAAATGGTTGAGCCATCAATGCAGCCACTTCTGTTAAAAGACAAAGAGAAACAAACAGTAAGAGTATCCCACCTCTTTGACAACATTACTCTGGCGGCTAGTAGCCTTCCGGGCAGCGGCAACTGCTGCAGCATTATTGGCTGCAGTGTTGGTAATTGCTGCCATGGTCTGTTTCGGTATGGAAGTCGCTACAGGGGTGGTAGGCGTAGGGGGAATGCTCTGAACTTCTGTTGCTGCATGACCATTCACACTGGCACTATTTATTGTTGTTGGACGGCCCCCTAATTTACTTGATCTGTAGGAACCTGTAACAAAAGGGTGTTTTTGGATTTAGTTTAATTAAAATATACATTTTTTCATAACTTTATTTTTTTTTTTTAATTGCAATTCATATTAATATGTTTATAAATAATTATTTTTACAATAATTAGTATATACGAGGGTCATTTTTAAAGTAAAAACCGACTGCCCATCGTGCCCATGCGGACGGTCACGTGACGTCCACTCAAGGTCAGCAATTACTGGCCTGTCTCCGTCAACGCTGCCATTACGTTTCATGTCTTTACCGGTGTTGGTTGTATTGTTATACTGCTTTGTTTGTAACCATGTCAATCAATAACCACGCGGAATGTGAAGTATGCTCAGTTATTCGGTTTTTAAATGCAAAAAATTTTCGTCCTGTTGAAATTCACCGACAGCTTCTTGAAGTTTACAGTGAGGGTATTATAAATGATAGAAATGTGCGAAAATAGTGTAGGCTTTTTAATGAAGGAAGGACAAGTGTTCATGACAAAGAACGATCTGGATAGCCTACATTCATCAATGAAGAGTTGGCACAAAAATTTGATGAGGAAATTCGCCAAAATTGGCACTTCACTATTGACGAACTTAGTCAGAAATTTCGCCAAGTTTCTAGATCAGTAGTTTACAACATTGTTACTAACAAACTGTGTTACAAAAAAATGTGTGCGAGATGGGTGCCAAAAATTTTGACACAAGAACACAAAACAAAGTTTATGGCACATTCTTTGTCCTTTTTGGAGCGCTATCAAAGAGATGGCGATGAGTTCTTAAGTCATATTGTGACCGGTGATAAGATGTGGGTTGCATACTATACTCCTGAGATGAAACGTCAATCCAGCGAATAGCACCATTCAAATTCCCCGACGAAACCAAGAAAATTCAAGCAAGAACCTTCCACAAGAAAATCATGGCCACGGTTTTTTGGAACTGGAAGAGTATTCTTCTGATGGACTTTCTGCTACAAGGAATGACAATAAATGCTGAAAGATACTGTGAAACATAAATGAATCTTAGGCGTATTATTCAAAACCCCCGCAGGACCTGCTTTCTTGTGGCGTCATTCTGCTTCACAACAATGCTTGGCCTCACGTTGCGGCAAGAACACCGACGCAACTGTAAGTATTTCGTTGGGAAATATTGGGTCATCCACCCTACAGTCCTGACTTAGCACCATCAGATTTTCATCTTTTTCCAAAAATTAAGGAATTTCTTGGTGGAAAGCGCTTGGAAAATGATGACATGTTGAAAGAAACAGTTACAAACTGGATTATCAGTCAGGTGGGAGAATTCTTTGATGATGGGATCTAAAAGCTGGTACCACGACTTCATAAATGTGTCAATATTAATAGTGACTATATAAAAATGAAAAAATGTTCATATTTTAGTTTGTGATATCATTTATGTCCACAAATAAAGTTTCTCTTACGCTATTAGAAAACGGTTTTTACTTTAAAAATAACCCTCGTATTTCCTAAAGTTTTGTGTATAAGAATAGATCTATATTAAATCATTCAAATGTATCCACAGTTGATTCTTTTGTAATTGTATCAAAGAGTCCTGAATTCTATAATAAATCTATAACACTAGCCAGATTTCAAAGATTGTAAAATATCTTTTTATACAATGGATTACTGCTAGAGACAATCAATATAACTAAAAATGATGATTCTTCAAAAATTTTTTGAAAGTTATAATCTATTTTGTATAAAAGAGAGATGTTAACTTAAGAATGAGCTGTTCCTAAAGCCACTGCCTATGTCTACTCTAGTTATCTCACTGCTCATCTCATCTTGGCTACCCTTAGACTTACACTGAGAACCCTTAAAGATAGCCATTAAGATAAATAAATATTTTATACTTTTAGTAAGGAGATATTCCCAATTATTAGACTCAGTTCCCCTTATCTGCAAATAAGAGCCGTTTTTTTTTTTTTTTTTTTTTTTTTAAGCGTGTGGTGATTCTTTATTACAAATAAAAATATTATATACAAATTTTGTGATCTAACATATTAAAGTTTATTGAGGGTAGAGAGAGAGTGTCAATCAAACATATATGTCAATCATTTTCTTCTGTTAATCAAATTATAGTACTAGAATGTTTCACAAAAAATTTAACAACAGCTTTAAAACATTCTTTTAGCAACTAACTAAAAATAGGGGACACCCCTGCACGCTTTGCGTGCCAACCCCATCACTCGCGGCGCTTATGATGCCTCAGCAAATAACTTTTGACTTCAAATATTAGTAATTAAGCTGTATTAAGTAAAATTATATTATTTAAATTAATTTACAGTAGCTCAATCACTGCGATTGATTTCCAGTCTATTTATAGTATAATAATTATAAACAACCAATGTCATTACTAAGTTTATTTTAAAAGTTTTCATTTTATTTAACAGTTTATATATATATAAATATATATATATAAACTGTTATATATATAACATACACACAAACAGACATGTATTTGCTCTTTTAAAATTGACTTTATGTTTTACTATGATGCTCTCTATGTTTAACATTTGTTTATTCCGTAAGCTGGTCAATTAAAATTAATCTCTATAAGAATAACATCGCAGCTTTAACTCCGTGTAAGACAAAGACCCATGGGAATTTCAAAATTGTAGCTCCGTTACGAGTTAGATATCAAAATTATCTTTTGAACAAAAAATTTCATCAAAATCAGTCAAGTAATAAGTTAAGGAAATGAGTGAATTAAAATAACCGATTGTTTTAATATATAGGATAATAAATATTATTGGTAAGATGTGTTAAGTTTTTAACTCTTTTACTTACCTTTGTTATTGATGACTGGAATAGAGGCTTTTGTTGAATACTGAAACAAATAATAATTAAATATAACACACAGTTAAACACAAGTTATTTAGAAACATAGTTGCATTATTAAAAAGAGATTCCACACAAAATTTGAAATTGTCTAATCAAGAGCCATTAACCACACAGTAGTTGCGACTCAAACACTTTCAAAACAGTGAGTAATGCTTTTTACAATATACACAACTTCCATTGATATACACATTCTTTGTTGTCTCTTTGTGAAGAAAAGCGTGTTAATTGTTTATTCTCTCAGTTTTTTGTGTTTGTTACATATATTTCTGTGGTTATATAACAGATTAATTTTTTCTTTAAACTATAGTTTCCTACTTGGCCTTTATAAATTGGCCATACTGCAATTTTAATTTTAGCTCTAAATATGACTTGGGTTAGCATATATTTCCTGGTATTGCATGCACATCAAAGGAGTTCTTCTAAAAAAAGACTAAAAATTCAATTTTAGTGGGTTTGTAAATCTATCTATTTAAATAATATTTTGTCATCACAAAAAAATGAAAAAGAGATTACTAGGCCAATAATTATGAGCAAGGATGTATTAGTTTACAACTGCTTCTAATATTTGTAAAAATACAAATGATTCACTGAACTTTCTTATAGCCCATAAATGAATGCAATAAAAAAACAAACATTAATTACCAAAATACAACAAGCCTCAAATGACAATAGAGTTTAAAGGGTAAATAAAGTTAAAATTTTGAAATAACCATAAATCCAACTAAAATTCACTTGTACAGACAGTGGTGATCTCATAGAATGTCCTAAAGTAAATAAATATACACAATAACATTATCTTCTACTAAAAAGACCAATGATATATTTGTTAGGATCAAGTGATGCCTAAACAGTAAACTTAATTGGACCATACAACTTGCATATTAAACTGATTATTGCAGATTCATCAGCTGATATTAATGTATTGCTAACATAGGGACAATGCAGTTAAATACAGTGTAAACAGAAAGTTACTTGGATGCTAATTAGCCCTTTGAGTGGCAAGTATTTTTTTAAGGTGTTGCACCCAAAAATTCCAGACCTTCTTTAGCCAATTTCTTAAGAATTTATTAAAAAATTCGCAGTTTCGTTATTTTTAAGCTATCAACAAAGATATATTGCTTTCTTTTAAAAGAATGGCAAATAACACGATATATTTAAAACTACCAAGCAAAATCATATTGGGATTAAAAACTGTATTTACTAGAAAAACATGCAGAATTTTTTATTATATATTTTCCAAACCTAATATTATTATAAAAAATACTATGTTAATAATTATTTTTATCACTGAAGAGAATATACTGTACATATAAAGACAGTTTTAAGTAACATTATAATAATTGGAAATTTAAACTGGTCACTATTACTAGTAGTGTGACCAGTAAAGGAATAAACATAAAATTAATAGCTTAGAAACTAATCATTCTAGAGTCTAGCATTACAAGAAAACAAAATTAAAAGTCGCCACTGCGGTATCTTAAAAATAAACTTAATTAATGATAAAATTTATTATAAAATTTAAAAATACTAAAAAAAAACTTCTTGTTATATAAACAACTAGACTACTGTATTAACAAAGTGTATCTCATCTTTCAGTAGAAGCCAAATAATTGTGTTTTTACTAAATGATTTCAAGTTTGAAATATTTTTTATTTTTATAGGCAGTTGATTAAAACATTTTGGTCCCAAATAGCTAAAAGAGTGACGAAAAATTGCTTTTTTAACCTTTGGTAACCGGAAATTTTGATTAGCAACATATCGAGTATTGTAATGTAATAAATTGTTTCCCAAATTTCCACTTCTAGTAAAAAATTTAGTATGTTGAAATATCTCAAAAAATCACTTACTCAAGTTTAACAATATTTACCACTTTAACATTTCCAGGCTCCCCTCACTTTTCAGACAACTTTTCAAGACCTTCAAAATCGGATGTTGGCACTCAAAGAGTTAAAAAACACTTTGAAAGATTTCTTCTGAACAGTTTACAATTACGAAAATGTACATAACTAATTAATAAGAATCTTGAACCTTGAAAACTATTTGTAATAACACTTGGCAGATAGATTTTAAAGTTATGCCTACCAAATGCCATTTAATATATTTAGAAGTTTTATTTCTTCATGTACATGCATAACATTTAAATTTACTGAGCTTTGGGCAAAATCTCCTCAAAATTTACTGTACATTCTCCAACTCAGCGGGGGTTCAGAATGTTGTTCATACACATTATTTTGGAAAGGCTATTACTTAATCTTTTTAAATAGTAATTACGTATCTTGTGACCATACTATTCGAAAGATCTTTTTAACTGAGAATACAGGTAACCTGAAGTATTGTCTAAGACCACACTTACGGACAACTTAGTGTAACTAGTGCTTTACTTTAGAGCAAGTTGGCTGAGTACCCGCATAATTTAAAATAATACAGTGTACTTTATAAATTAGCTCATTGTAAAAAACTAACACCTCATAAACTGTTCATCACCTTATTCCTGACACATGCTAAATAGAAATTTACCAACAATAAATATTCTTGAGTGGTAAATGAAAAATCATTCTTGATATTTGTATCAAGTCATTTAAAGTCTAAATTTTCATATGATTTTAAGCTAATTGCAAATGCCTGAGTTACAAGTTAGAATATTAATCTCATTTTCTTTAATTTATGGACTATTGTACAAATGCAGATATAAAGGTAACACAAAAAATAGTCTGAAAATGTGACATTTGTTCTATAGCAACTAACAAGGCGACTATAGCGCCTCAACTGATTGCAAATTCGATAGCAAATTAATTTAAAAGATTACATTTCCTACAACTGCTTTCTCAAATTTGATTAAGCTTGTTGTTGTAAGGAGGACTTGTAATCTACTTCTGTGGAAGAAAAATTATATAAAACACAATATAAAAACAATTGAGTAAAATAATTGTATAGTTGATATAAAAAAAAACCTACCACTCCAATTGAATCAAACATTCCAAAACTAACCACACAAAAACTGTGATCATATCAACTATGATGAAAACAAGTAGCATCAAGTAATTATTAATAGAAATAAAAAGCAAATGAAAAGAAATAATTAATTTCAGTTAAAAAAACTTTTTAACTGTTCCTCGTATATAGAATATTAAGGGTATTCATTTAAGAAACTACAATTATAAACAGCTTTGTTAGGAATGACAAAAACTCTTCTAAATGTAGGTAATTAAATACATAAGGAATTATCATTTACAATTAAATGCAATGTCTCTTTAAATCTCAAATACAAGGCATTGATTCATGTTGGTTTGTAGGAGGTAAAACTAAAAAATCAACCAAAAAAACATTTTATTAATTAATTGTAATAATAATCCATCCCTGCTAGTGTAGTTAACCATCACCACTGTTAATTGACATGCACAATCAGCACAGGTCTAAGTGTGCGTCCTTTCTTGTACATTGTACAATACAACTAATTTTGTCAAAGTAAGAAATAAGAGTGTCTTTTTAACAAAGAGATTCACGGAATTAAATTTAAAAAAGAAAAAATATCATATATGTACTGTAAGTATACGTTTACCTTCATGTTACACTTTTCAATTTATTTTACACTTAGTATTATCATAAATTGACCAGCAGTGTAAATTATAAGATCATAATGGTCCTAGAGTGATTCTAAATAAAAGTAAAACTAAATAATGGCACCCCTGCAGAATTCTTGTGTAGACTATTTATTTAATGACATTTGCAGAACAAAACCACACCTTGTAATTAGTAACAAAACTCTGTAACTAGGATTGGCAAATATTTTCAACATATTGATACATCGCAAGCCAAATATTGATCTAACGATAATATCGAAAGAAAAATATAGACGTATTGGATAACGAAATTTAAATGATTTATCTGTTTAAAATTGTGCACTAACTCTTATGTCCTGAACAAAAATCACTCATGTTTTGCTGTCACTATTTAGAATAGTCTACTGAATGTAAAAATTAAATAGATTTCTTTACATGAAACATTTTGTGGTCTGTGGGGTTGAATGAAAAAATATCAAAATAAGAATAATTATACCTTTTATTACTATGTTATTACATGTGGTTTGTAAGATAACTGGCTAGGCATCATAAAGTCAGCATTGTCAACTTCATTTATCCATTACACCTACTAGTCTACATTTAAACTACATTTCAGTAAGTAAAAAAACCAAATAAAGTTACTTTATTATTTCAATGCATGTTTTGTACATATAAAAGGCAATTTAAATGTGTTTGTTTTCGAATCGTAATGATTTTGTGGAGGAAGAATAATGTCAATATTTAGTGATATGATATATTGGATCTAAATATCGATATGGCCTATATTATTGAAAGAAAATATTGGTAAAAATATATCGATATATCAAAACATATGTATCGATATATCGTTGCCATCCCAATCTGTAACTAAAGTATTCAATTTTGTTTGTTCACATCCAAAATTTCCAAACTTCAATATTATTTTTTTTTATTTTAGCTTAAAATAACTACATTTGGTCATTTTGCATAAGTATAATTTAATTTAATAATAGTTTTTGTTGAAGAGTTCACTTTGCTTTAGCTAAATGGACAATTCAATGCCCTCAATTATACTGCAGTAAATATGAGACAAATACAGCCCAAAAGGTTCCACATGCCCACACAAACACCAGAGAGGGGTGGGTGGGAGTCATGCCATGCATACTGGGTGGGAGGGGTAGGTTATTACCGGGCGGGAAGGCAGGGTGCGGATAGGCATGGTGGCGGTAGAGGGTTGCCTGGGCACTACTACGTTGCCGTTAGCCTGGCAATCGTTGTCCGTGTCCTCAGGCCCGCTGATATCCTCATCCTCTTCCTCGTCGCTGGAGCCCTGTCAGGTTAGTCACAGACAGTGGTTAGTCACTACACATCACTAAAGCTTGCTCTCTATCAGGTAAACAGCATTCCAAAAGCAGTAATGTTATATCATTACAAAGGAGAGGCAACCAAATCATCTACTCATTATTAATCACCATGTATAACCAACCGTATTATGTTTTATTGAAAACACAACAATTTGATATAAGCAAAAAAATCAACTTGCAAAATTAACTTAGTGTTAGATTAGTAAGCTTTAAAACTAGGCTGATTTAAACATATTAAATCAGCTGAATACCCATGCTAATCTAGACTAAAAAACGTTCGGTAGCCTGACTTTTACTGTTGCAATTTTGATATAAGTTGCTGATATAAAAGGTCAAAATAAAAATATTGTAAATAGAATATTGTTGGGTGGAACCTTATTGTAAATTCAAAAGACTCAAATAAATAATATCCTCTTTGAATAATAGAATTAAATAAGTCAAGGATATTGGTACCTTCGTTTAACTTTTCTAGTGTTTTACTTTTCGTTTAACTTTTCTTTACAGTGTTTTACTTTTCGTTTAACTTTTCTTTACAGTGAAATGTAAACAATGTGAGTGTTACTACAAGCAGAGAGATAGAACTTGGGCAACGGTTTGTGAATTATCTGGTAAATGTAAAGTAAAAATATTCAAAATTTACATTAGTCAAACATATGTGGTATACATTCAAATTTCTACACAACAAACAAATAAAACAGAGTCTGACCCATTCATGCCGAGTCCTATATGGCACGGATTTAACACTCTATAAGACAACTAAAAATTCAATGAGATCAAGTTCAATCCGTTCATGTAGAATTCTCTATGACATGGGTCCAAAACGCTACAACAGAACTTTCCACTATTAAACCTAAATAAGACGAAGTAAAAATCCAAATATTCATGCCAGCCCACTTCTATATTGGGACTCTACTGGCGTTTTAGGCAGAATAAAGACTAAACTGAGTTTACTTTTAAACACTAAAATATTTTTAGTGCTTCGGGGAAAATATAAATTTGAAGGGATTATATTCTTGTTCTATATTAAATGTTCTATTGTACTTACTCGTGAATTTTTAAATGAATTATTTGTTTGTGTTTTTTACTTAATTATTTATGTTATTGTCTTACCATGACATTCTAAAACCAAACAATGTGCATTACAGAATTGTTGCACTATTTGCTAAGTATAAAATAGATGGTTTTAGTTAAAGTACAAGAAGATGTAATTGGTATACTAAAATCTTGGTAAACTTTCAAGATGGCGCCTGGTAGCAAACAGTTTAAGTGTGGTTCGTGCATTAAAAACGTTCCGAAAACTAGTAAAGCCCTTCTATGTGCCGGAAACTGCAAGTTATGGTTTCATAGCAAGTGTATTAACATCACTGATGCAGAATATCAGTTATTTAAAGAGCTAAATGGCAAAGCGGTGTACATTTGTGACGAGTGTCGTCTGTCGGCGCCTGCTCGTAATGACTTCACGAGCTCGTGTTCAAACGATGTTGAACCCAGTGACGACGGATTTTCAATTCGAGAGCATTTAAAACTATTAACGGATCAAATTTACGATCTTTCTGAAAACCATAAACATATGAGTAAAGAGCTAAAAACAATACAGAACGAAAATGTTGAACTTAAATCAGCCCTAGATAATCAGGCTGAGGTTATAAGTGATCTGCTTTCTTGTCGTGGCAGTGTTAGCTCTAAATCATATTCAGATTTTCTAAAAGTGAATTTGCCTAATAAGCCAGAGAAAGAACAATCACTATCAGTTCTACCTCAAAGCAATCTGTCAAATAATACTGATATTTCCAACCAAATGAAGTACCCTAACCTCACTAGGCCTAGGCCTAGTTCCGAAGTGTCTGACGAAGTCAACTCGTCTAAGCCTAGTGGGCCTGCTGCAGTTAAAAACAATAAAACAAACTCTGAAGCACCTTTCCAACTTGTAAAAACTCGGGGACAACTCAAAAAACAACAACATGAGAGAAGAGTTGAACGTCAACAACCAGCCCGGGGACAAGCGGTAAAGTACATAACAGGATCGGCATCTAGTAAAAAGAAACTAAATGTAGTTGAAAAGAAGAAATTTATTTTTGTCTCTAGGCTTGGCGAAGATATTGACTGTGATACCCTCAAGGACTATTTAAATAGTGGTGAAAAAGGGAGCTATGAGGTATCCCAATTAAAGAATAGGTACCCGGGCTATAGGTCCTTTAAAGTTGGCATCCCAGCCTCCTTATGGGGAAAGGTTTTTACAGCAGATTTCTGGCCCACTGGTGTCTATGTCAGTCAGTTCAAGTTCCCTAGAAACAATGGATATAGGCCTAGTGCTACTGGTCATTTTTTAGAGGAAGAAGACAGTACAAATATGGTCCCGTAACCTGTTTGAAAAAAGGTGTAAGCCTAAGAGTGAATAAGCCTATGGGCCTACTTAACTTTCGCAATGAAGACACCAACATTGAAGAAGCTAAGACTAACAGTAAAATTAACTTATTCCACCAGAATGTGCGGAGTATAAGAAATAAGTTACCACAGCTGGAACTTCTTGTGAATCAACTAAATATTGATTGCCTATGTCTCACTGAAACGTGGTTAGAAGAAGATGAAGTCACATTCTACTCTCCAAGTCAATCGCTTATACTGGCATCACATTTCACACGTAACCAGCTAAGCCATGGCGGTGTAGCTGTATATTTAAGAAGTGACATTGATTTTAAGGTAATAACTTCAATTAACTCTCTTTCAATAGAATCAGCGTGTGAACTGGCTTCTATAGAGATATGTAGGTTTAAGATAATTTTAATTGTTGTATATAGAGTACCCGATGGGGATGTAAATTTATTTTTGGAAACTATGACCAAAGTCCTTAGTATTGTACATAGGTTAGGAAAACAAACCATACTTTGTGGGGATTTTAACTTAGATTTTTTAACAAATGACAAAAATGTTATAGATTTTAAAAATTTATGTGACATGTATGGTTTTATACATACCATTGACGTACCCACTCGGGAAAAAAAGTGTTTGGACAATATAATTGTCCCTATAGGCCTTAAAAAAGTAAAAGCCGAGGTTGTAAATAGACACATAAGTGACCACCTTGGTCAATTAGCTCATATAGACCTAGGCCTAAATGATGTTCCTAAAGACAAACAGAGCTATAAAAAGCCAAACTTTCTTACATGTAGGCCAATCAACGGCTCTAATTTACCTGTATTTAAGAACCTCTTAATTAGAGAAACTTGGGAAACTGTGCTAATTTACAGTAATGCTTCTGAAAATTTCAAAGCTTTTATCGATTCAATCGTATACTTTTATGATATCTCTTTCCCTACAAAAAATATTAAGCAAAGAGATAGGCCTAAGAAAAAATCAGAAAATTGTACCTGGTACACTTCTGAACTCAGAAATAAAAAAAATAGGCTTGACTTGCTTTATGAATTAGCCAAGTCCAGTGATAATGAAATGACTAAAGAACAATACAGATCTGCCAAGGCATGTTATAGGCAATGCATTCATAAAGCAAAAAAGGATGCAAACGAGTTGTACATAAATACATCAGGAAATAAAACAAAGTCAATCTGGAACATTGTAAATAGCGTTGTAAATAGTGATAGTTTTAAGTCTCAAACAAACCCAGGGTTTACAGCTGATGAATGCAATAACTATTTTGTAAATGTAGCAAGTAAGGTTATCGATAATCTGCCAAAGGCCTCAGGACAATCAAGTGAAGAATTCCTCTCAAAACTAAATTTTGAAATTTCAAAAGACTTTATCTTTAGTGTTGTTACAGAGAGTGATGTGTTAAGTGCAGTTAATGGTCTGAGTGCCAAAAATAGCAAAGACCACCTGGGTCTCTCAAATAACTTAGTTAAGAAAACCATTCAATGTTATTTGATTCCTCTAACCTATCTGTACAACCAATGTTTAAGTCAAGGACTTTTCCCGGAATCACTCAAGATATCCAGGGTGCACCCACTTTTTAAAAAAGGAAAGAAAGACCAAGTCAGTAACTACCGTCCCATTGCGATTGTTCCTGTTTTTTCAAAAATCCTTGAGATAATAATTGGCAGACAGTTGATAGGCCATATGGAAAAACAAAAATTACTAAATTCAAAACAGTTTGGATACAGAAAGGGCCTATCAACAACTCACGCAATGGTTGAATTAGTGGAAGGAATCTTGGAGGCTTTCGAACAGAGGGACTTTGCTGTGGTCACTTTCTGTGACCTCAGCAAGGCGTTTGATTGTGTATCACATGACCTTCTTTTACATAAACTGTCTTACTACCATGTATTAGGAAAAGAGCTTAAGTTTTGCGAATCCTATCTTAAGAATAGAGTACAATATGTATCTCTAAGTGGTGTTGACTCGTCTAGAAGGCCAGTAACAAGTGGTGTGCCGCAGGGATCCGTTCTCGGACCACTGCTTTTTATTGTCATGATAAATGACCTACCTGCTAACATTCCTACAAGTACAGTACTGTATGCTGATGACACTACCTTAACCACTAGGCATAATGATTGTGAAGATGCCCTTGCGGCTGCTGAAGTAAACTTGCTGGCAGTAAAAAATTGGCTGACAGCAAATGAACTTGTTTTGAATGAAAATAAAACAATCAATACAATTTTTTCTCTTAGAACTGCACAAGACCAAGTTAAAGATGAAATTCCAAATTTTTTAGGTATGTCCCTACATACATCCATGAATTGGCAGAATCACGCTAATAAGTTAAGTAGGCAGCTGTCAAAGAGCATCTATGCCTTAAAAAGACTGTGTCGTGATTTATCACAAGAAGGGGTCAGATCAGCTTACTTTGGAATTTTCCAATCTCACCTCTCTTATGGTCTGGTGATTTGGGGTGGCTCTCCCCACTCACAGACTGTATTCTTAGTTCAAAAAAGAGCCATCCGTGTGATAGCCGGAATGAGTAGTAGAACACACTGTAAACCTCTTTTTCAAAATCTAAGAATCATGACTTTGTACTCACTTTTTATTTATCAAAGTCTCTTATTACTAAAGAATTCACAGAGTGGGCTTGGTCTGGCAACTAGAAGTACTATCCATAGTCATAACACCAGGTTTGCTGGAAATCTTGATATACCTCACCACAGACTTTCAAGAACAAGTAACAGCACTGTAGTAATGGCTGGCAAATTAATGAATAAGTTACCTTTGTCAATACGGTGTTTAGATCTTAATCACTTTCGAAATAAGATCCACAGATTTCTCCTGGAGAATGCTTTTTACAGTGTTTCGGAGTTCACCGATAGAAACTGGACTGAGAGTAACTTTACATAAATGTACAAATTGACGTGCCTATGTATTTTATGAAATATTTTTGTGGCAAATAAATGAAATTGAAAAAATTGAAATTGAAAAATTAAAAACAAACCAAATATCGACCCCTCAATAAACAACCATACTTCATGGATGCACCACAATAATTGTCAAGAATAAAGTGTTGTTATAAAAACATATAATTTCAGTTAGTCACTTGAGGGACAGGTGTCAATTTTTATTTTTAAACATTTTCTAATGATTTTCCTTCTCTCACACAGATTCCTGATTTCAAGGATCCATTTGCTGTCAAAATAATTGTTTTATTCATATTGATTGGTGAATTAAAAATTGTCATACTTAAGAGCAGAGTCTACACTGGTTTTTACGAAGATTTTACAGTGCCTTTACCTATGAATAAACAAAATTTCAAAATCAATCCATACCTTCCTTTTTACAGCTCAAATCGTTCTTTTATAAAACTGTTTTAAAATAAGAATTTGAATAATTACAGTGAGAAAATTGTAGAGTGATACTTGTATATTTGCCAGACCCAAGTGATGAAGCACAGCACATCAAAAAAGCTCAGAAACACAAAATACTTATTTTAAAGTGTAAAAATTGTATACCAGCATAATCTATAAAAGCAAGCTAAGAAATCAATAAAATTACATCACCAACAGATAGTTTAGAAGAATTATTTTAAAAGAAATCCGCAAATTTATGTTTTATTGATGGTAAAAAAATTCAGAACATTAAATGATTATTATTTTGTCCAGTTACACATGTGAATCAATTCGGAATCAAAAAACTTAGAGGAAAAGTCCAGAAATGTTATGATCCATAAATAAATAATACGTCTCCAAGAAATACTTTATAATACTCAACTACATATAAAAAGTAGGTTGAGTTTAGAATATCTTTCTGATGTAAACTCCCAGATTTTAAAATAAAATATCACTAAACAAGCCAGAGAATCTACCATGAACATTTCATGCACAACTGATTATCTATCATTATTATTCTCTAATTACTTTAAAATGTGAAGAAGTTGGTTTTAAATTTGTGACGATCTAATTCCTTGTGTTCGGTTATGATACAAATAAGAAGGCTCAATGTCACGAATAAATATTTTGACTAACTGAATCAACTTTCTTATTAGTTGTTATTATTATTAAACATTTGATAATTTTTAACTGTTATCGTATTGTTTACACGACTGCACAAATTGTGTGTCTCAAAACGAGTAAAGGGGTTAAAAACTCTCAAGAAAAGTGCAACTAACAATTCAATTCAACCTTCTGTTTCTGCAGCTGCAAGTACTTCGAAGCAGTCTCATGTTTAATAATCTCTAGTGGACCAGAATGCAGCCCCTGTTGAACCTGTTCCGGTAAGAAGAATTTATTACACTTAAATAGAACTGACATTAGAATACATTTCAGACACTAAGTACTCTATTCGCACAGTTTGAAAATAGTCTAATAACTATAGGAACTACATATTTTTATTCAGAAATATAAGAGGCAAATCTAGACTTTTTTCACACTTTATCTACAGTTTCTCAAATAATTGGTGATATAGTTTAATAAACGAATGACTGTTTATTTTAAGATATTTAAAGAACGTTATTTTTAGTCTGTTCTTTTAATTACAACTGCATGACAGCACTGCCGTTTCCAAAATACCATTTCGCTTGTAAGCTATTAAAATGATTATGTGCCAAAAGATAAATTTTTTAAGCAGTCTTTTGCACTTTGAGGTGCAATAAAGAAGCAATGTTGTCCTTTGATTATCTCCTAAGGAAATATTATTATATGCATGTTTTACATTGTAGTAAATGAAAATGAGGAAACAGCCAACAATTTAGCTATTACTCACTGCTCGGTTTTTTATTGCAACAAGAGTTTTCGGGCAAGAATGAAATTCATGAGAAATGGTAAACGAAGACATCTGGTAATCCTATCCATGAATTGAATTAATTAAATCGTACTGCTAAGTCAACCTGAAACTGTGTATAAATTTATGAGTGTTGTCTTAGTTATTAAGATAGACTCATTCTTAGAAAGAAATGAGGACTACTATCACTGTAAGGGAGGCGGAATTTTGATCAGTGGGGTCAGGTACAGACCATCATAAATATTCTTACTAATTCCTTTGCTGCTCAGGTGACGTTTTGATCCGCGAAAGTGGAAGGGGAGGCGACAGTGAGGGACAAGGATGGAGAAGATAAATTTTGGGGTGATTGGCACAAAATACAGTTGCACATTACTTCTTAGACCAACGATTACTTTTGGAGCAGCCTCCATAGCACAACTTATTACAATGAACAACTCATGGTGCAGACTGAAGGCCCAGTTTCCAAAGGAGAATTCTTGCTTTAGAGTCTGCAGAGGCTGGTACATGGGTGTCCTGTAAGTAACCAGCCAAACTTTTGAAGGTCATTCCTTGGATTAAAACAAACAAAAAATTGCATGTCTACAAATTGTCTATCTCGCTCCATTAACTAGCTATCTGTCTGTATGTGTTTTTTATTAAAAACTTAATATCTCTAAAGTTATTTAAGATAATACCATGAAAATTGGTATGAATGTTGATCTTTATAGTGTTCATGTACTATTTAAATTTCATTTTTTTACAATAATCCTTTTCAAAATGACAGCCATTTAAAATTTTTAAAGCCAAAAATCTTAGTAAACTTAAATTATACTAAAAACCTGTTAGTTACAAAAAAGTTTAAGAATTTATTTCTACAAATAATTGTATACAAAGTTTTAATATTGAACAACTATTAACTGAGAAATTACAATTTTTATCAAATAAAAATATGCTTGATATTAATAATATTGGAACCTTTAGTAAAGTGACATTTATTTACTAAAAATTAGATTAGTGCTAAATAGATTGTTACAGCTGATTTGGAAATTGAAAATGCATACAGTCAATCATTATCAGCTGACTGTAATATTGACAGTTTGTTGTTGAAAACACTTATGATTGGAGTTCATTACTAAATAAAAACAGTGAAGTTAAGGGGGTATTCTTGAGATAGTTTTTGTGGTTGCACTGGTATTAATTTATCATCTTATTTAGTTTCTTCATGAACTAAAATACCTATTTATTCAAATAAAGAATTAGCAGACGTTCATTTTATTTATGGATTGGAAATTCACTCGAGGCAGTACGACTCTATGAAGAAAGGTTTCCTCATCGATGAACTCCTCACCGAGAAACGTTCGTAACTGTTCATAGGTCCCTGAGGGAGTATGGAACTGTTGCTAAAGTTGAAAAGTTGGGTCGTCTTGTTTCAGTGACAACTGTTAGAGCTCAAGAAAGAATATTAAATGCCATTGAAGAAAACCCTAGTACGAGTGTCAGAAGGTTATCACAGGAAGAAGGAATGTAAAAAACCTCTGCCTGGAGTATTTTGAAAGAAAGAAAGAAAATCAATTTCTCTTTTAAGTTTACAAAGGTTCAATTAACAATTTAATATATTGGAAAAGAAAGTTTTACATATGCTTTTTTGCCTGTGCGTAAAACTAGTCAAATGAACATTACATTACAATTTAATCAGACGAATAAACTTAGAAAGGTACTTAGGCCTACATATAATTTATTATTAAAAAAAAATGAATAGTATATACAAAAAAACTAAGAATAATAATTCGTTAGATACTGACTATTACATAGAAAAAATCATTAAAAAAGAAGACATATTCCTATAACAGTGAAAAATAAAAATAGATTAATAAAATAAAGAAAGTAAGTGAGTGCCATGAGTTTTTAATTTTAAAATATATATTAGTTACTTATGAATAGTTTTGATGCCATTGGATGGAGTCAAGTAATTTAGTATTAGTTACGGAAGTAAAGCATAGAAGTAATGAAGTCAAAGTAAAGTAATAAGTTAAGTAATTGTGTTGTCAGGTGTAGATTGACTTGAGGAGGTCCTCCGCGTAATCACAGTTGGTCCCTAACAGCCAGGCAGAGACACTGTGACTGACGGTGCCAAGTAGATCCCTTATCTCTCTCGGTATGTTGCGATACTAAACATTTGCAAGATAGAAGGAATTTTTATTGTTTACAGATTTAACTGTTCTATGGACTTGGACACCAACACTCTAGGCATTTCTTGTTCTGTAATTATGTGAAATAGGAGTAGATATTAAATCGGAATGATGAAAAATGAAATTTAGAAGAACGAAAGCCTGTCTTCAAATAGATTGTTGGATAACAAATAACGGTTCTATTATAGATTTAAAAGCCCCTCCCCAAGAAATAATACCTTATCTAAAATGGATTGAACGTATGCAAAATATACAGTTTTAATTTCATGAGTTTTTAAAAATGTACTTAATTGTTTAAAAACGTACATGAACTTCCTTAGTTTAGACTTTAACATATCTATATGTTTGTCCCATCGTAGCTGGTTATCAATAATGACACCTAGGTACTTGTAGTGGTCGACTCTCTCTATGACTTGACAGTCACAATGTTCTTTAGCGGGGTCATTGTAAGAGTGCACCACTACTCTCAGCTCCACAGCAGATTCTGACCCTTTGAAAGAGGTATGGGTAAACATTTTGTTTTCTTAATATTCATTGTAAGGAAAGATCAACAATTGTATCCATATCATATTCAACGTCATATTATATGATTATCTAGAACAAGTCCAAAGTCTTTCTCGTTCTAGACTTCCAGCATAGAATTAATCTGTGTCAATGGTTTTTAGGGAAAATTGCTTTTATTCCACTATTTCTGTCAAGTATTTTACTTACCGATGAGGCAGGATTTTCAAGAGAAGGTATTTTCAATTACCATAACAACCACTTTTGGGCTAATCGCAATGCAGACACCACATACGTTTTTCTCTTAATACGTGGATAGGGATTATTGGAGATAAATTGTTAGGACCTGTATTTTTGCCAAATATACTAAACGGAACATCATATTTAGACTTTTTACAAAACTCGTTACCTGAACTATTAGAAGACACGCCTTTACACAAAAGAAGTTCAATGTGGTTTATGCAGGATGGTGCTCCTGCACATTTTAGTGTCAATGTTAGACTACAATTAAGACAGGTTTTTAGAAACAAATGTATATCCCGTGGTGGTCCTGTAGCGTGGCCTGCCAAGTCTCCTGATTTAAACCCTCTGAACTTTTTTGTATGGAGTTACCTTAAATCTTTGGTATACCAAATACCTGTTGGAAGTATTGAAATGTTAAGTGAAAGAATAGTGGATGACTGTAAAACGATTAGACAGAAACTGGGTGTATTTGAACAAATGAGAAGTTCTATGAGAAATCGACTAGAACGATGCATAGACATGGATGTCTTTGGGCATATGTTGTAGGATCACTAGTATTTTTTTTCTCTCGTTCATTACTGTTGTTTTTGTATTGTAATAAACGTCACTTCTAACCTACTCCTACTGTATTTAGTTTTTATTAAATAAATGTCACTTTACTAAAGTTTCCAATTTTATTAATATCAAGCATATTTTTATTTGATAAAAATTGTAATTTCTCAGTTAATGGTTGTTCAATATTAAAACTTTTTATACAATTATTTGTAGAGATAAATTCTTAAACTTTTAGTAAAATTTAAGGTTATTAAGATATTTGGCTTTAAAAATTTAAAATGGCCACCATTTTAAAAAGGATTATTGTAAAAAAATTAAATTTAAATAGTGCATAAACACTATAAAGATCAACATTCATACCAATTTTCATAGTTTTATCTTAAATAACTTTAGAGATACAGTATTAAGTTTTTAGTAAAAAACACATACAGACAGATAGCCAGATAATGGAGCGAGATAGACGATTTGTAGACATGAAATTTTTTGTTTGTTTTAACCCAAGGAATGACCTTCAAGAGTTTGGCTGGTTACTTACAGGACACCCTCTATATTAGATTTATTCCCATAGCAGCAATGTTCACATTGAACCAAATAGTTTGATTGTTTATCATCCAAATGTTGTGAATGAGGTGTCATTTCAAACCTAACAAGAATACAGTACCTACTGCTTTTAAAAGATATATTTTTAATATACATCGTAGTTTGTCTGAAAAAGAGTGTAATTAAAATGTGTTACTTTGAAAATTCGTATCATTTTTTCCACTTGTTTATTCCATTTTGTTTGGCTACATAACCTACATAAGAAAGTTTGCTTTTTTCATAATTATTTACTTGGTGTTAAATATGGGTAGGCCTATATAACAATTAAACAACCATTAACTTTAATCATAAAACTGCGGGTAAAACTGCTGCCCCACATCGAGAATGTTACAAAAATATATTAAGATTGTTATATTTATTTTCAAATAAGAGAAACACTACACGTTTATTACATTATAGTTTGAATATACATAATTATAGAAATTAACATATAAATTTCCTCAAAACAAAAATATACATAAGTATGAAACTAAAAATTCAAATCAACTGAAAATTTTACAATGTAAAAACTCAACAATACAAAAAATAATGAATTTATGGATATTAAATTATATAATAAATTGCCTTATAATTTAAGAAATCTAGAAGGAAACAATTTAGAGAATATACACTAGTATTTATTAGAAGAATATTCATGCAAAATTGAAGACTTCTTTTAAGTTCAACTGTAATTTATATGTACATTTTACTCAACTTTTATTATATTATACTATATTATATATTGTAATACCTCATTTGAGGTTTGATGAAATAAAAATTATTATTATTATTATTATAGGCTTAATGGGAGTTAAATTATAAAATAAAACTGTGGAGTTTAAGCCATAGTTTTAGTGTATTAATGTAACTAATATAATACAATGAATTTAATTCAATGAAGCTCAAAATACCATGAAGTAGATTAGCAGAATTAACTTTTGTTGAATGACATTTAAATTGGTCCGTTTATTTTTTTACACCTTCAATGTACTTATATAATTTTATTTATTATATAAAATACAGACAGTAGGCGTCCGTTTACCTCAATGTTACACATTTCCTCCCCGTTAATGGACGTTCATTTTAATGTTGATTTATACAATTGCTATCTGTCATTTAGTTATAATTTGGATTTTGAACTGACTTATATAGATTTATTAGAAAGCATAATATTATCAGGGTGTCCAGTAAACATCCTTAAACAAATTCCCTGACTTTTCCCTGACAATCCGTCATTTCATACAAAATTTCCCTGACCCCAAATCGACATAGTTACATATACGTCTATTTAACTTAATAGAAATATTATGTACTACCATGTACACACATTATGTTATTTATTTACAATTATTAATAACCGAAATATCAATATTTCATAAATATATTTTTATTGATAACCGTAATAATTAAATTCAAAACTATTACCTACAATAATTATTCTTTTTAAACTACTTTATAAAAGTAGAGATAGAATTTAAAAAATATTTATAGTTAATCTTGAGTAAAAAACAAATATACTTTTATTCTACCATAAAATTATGACAATTTTCAAAGCCTTAAAAACGGCGCTAAATTACAATTTTCCCAAAACCAGCATAAATTTTAGGTCTATAACTTATTTAACAAGTACTAATCAGAAAATTATTTCTTCAGTAAGTTTTAAACTTTTAGCGATATTAAACTAGTTGTATGAGGTCAAACAAGCATAAGCAAAGGAATTAAGTAGCTTTTATATAATTTAGAATATTAAATGGCATGCAAAATTAACATTTGGTACTGAACAAAGTAAAGGATTTTTTGTGGCACACCCAAGTATATAGTGACTATTACAAATCACAACAGACTGGTGTTCTTGTTAAGATTTTCCAGGTTTTGTTTCAAATTCCCTGATTTTTCCCTGACTTTTCCAGGTCATTTAAAATTCCCTAACTTTTCCAGGTTTTCCCTATTTTCCCTGTTGCTGGACACCCTGATTATGTTTACTTTGTAAATTTAATTGCAATGCAACGTAGGTTGTTTAAAAAATAAAGCTTATGGAGATGATGATGATTATTATTATTATTATTAAATCATGTAATTGTTAGATTAAACATTCAAATTAAATGTTTGATTTCATAGCCATTGATCGACAAAATTGTATTATACATAGCCAATAATAAAATTAGTAAATAAATCATTCTGAAAGTAATTACGATCTGTTTCAGATATCTAGCAACTGTATTAAGAGTCAATACGATCGGAGAGTGAGTATACCTAAAGCAAATATATCTGTCTTTGCTAGGTAAAATGTTTCTGCCGAGTGACCGGCATGTAACCACCCGGTTGTTCACCCCCAGATTCCCTATCTGCTGCCTTCCCTCCCTGTTCGACAGTCTCACTTTCTCCTTCTCGTGGGTCAAAACACCGCCTAAAGGAGCAACAAAGTAGGTTGACACTTTTATGACGGTCTGTGAACTCACGGATCAAAACTCCTACACCCATCACTGTAGACATGTGGGTGGGTGGGAGTGCCATTATCCCAGTACATCTAGGGATGGGTAGGTGGGGGAGGCCTTAACGTTACGATGGTATCAACCCACTTGCCTGCCCATACATGTACAGTGACATTGCTCTAACATACATGAGATTTGGAGGAATATTAAAGGTATTGACAAGGGTTTTAAAACAAAAACATGTCAGTAACATTTATTTAAGTTGTTAAAATGTTTTTTAAATCTCCTATTTTATGAAGACTTTAAATACTACCTTCCAATTGTAGCCAATTTGTTACGGCTACAATTGGGTATTTTTCACTTATTTTCTTTGGAGTATTGATATGTCTCACAGATCCATGTGAGAAAATGATCCGTAGTTTTCAAAGAATCTATGAAAGCAACAAAAAAGGGATTTCAGAAAGTCATTCAAGCATATTTTCAAAGGGACTTATGACTCCAAAGAATGAAAAGATACATTCTATTGGTTAAGATAAAAAAAAAAAAAACAGTATAAATTGACATTTTCATGACCAATTTCTATAATTTGTATAAGATTAAAAAGAAAAAAATATTATTTCCATGAAAACTATTTTTTTATATTTAAAAATTGACTGATTGAATGAAACTATTGTGCGATTTAAAATGAAAAAGTAGGTTACATGCATTGAGTCCAAACTAATTAAGTGTTTAGTATATATAGTTTGAATTTAGACCTTGGCTTTACAGGCTTCCAGTAACACCTGATCTTACGCACTTTGTCAGTCCGCAATAAGAATTGTCAATATTTAAAAGCACCTAAGCTGTAATAAATATTGCTCTAAATAAGCTCTAAATTCTTTGCACACCTAAAACCAAATGAAAGTGAAGAAAAGATAGAGAGCTTACTTATGGCTCTTCTAATCATTTTAGTAAACATGTCAACCACCTGCTTTATTCGTCATATGTTTTCACATCTACTACTGCTCAAACGACATAACATTACTTAATTTGTCTTACTTTAAAACAGGCTGCACAAGAAAAATATTTTTGTTTTCTTTATTTTTTGTATGTTTTATAGTAAGCTTTAATGAATATTCACCTTAAATAATTTTCCAATTTAAAGGCCATTAATTTTTAATGGCATACTCATTATTCTGTAAATAATTCAACAAATAATAATATCCAAGTTGATGATATACAAAGCATAAAGTTCAACATCACTAGATACAAGACCCTAGAGAAGTGGAAGAGGTGCACACTTGCCTGCGGCTAGGTGCGATGTGACTAAGTGTATGAGGGTACAAGTGTATGTGCGTGACTCACCCGTGCAAGAGGATAACCCTGACTGTTAGGGACGGCGTTCTGATTGTTGTAGTTACTGGCCAGATGCTCATTTAGTGCAAGGATGGCTTCGATTTCGATCTGTAAAAGACAATAAAAGACTAAAATCAATTCATACAAAAATGCATTTATTAATGTTTTACAACATATCAGTAGAAAATTAGTACCATGTTTGATGAAATATTCTAGAACTGCATTCCAAGACACAGCTCTAACAATAAGCTTCTCCCTTTCATTAGAAAAGGGGGTTAAACAAATTGGTTTTTTTTGTCATGGTTCAGAGATACCTTAGTATTAAATGTCTAGGACTTATTTTGAATAAATCGTGCCAATAAAACTAGGTCCTATTTTAAATGTTACAGTCTCTTAAACTATCAGAGCCTATTTTTAAAGTAACACAATAATAAAAAGTCCAAAAGCCTATAAAATGTCGTAGGTTTCTCAAACTATCATAGCCTACTTTGAAAGTAACACAACAATCAAAACTCCAAGGGCCTATTTGGAATGTCACAGGTCTGTTAAAACTAACTTTGATCAATTATTTTAGATAAAACATAATTTTCTATTGGATACACATAATAAAAAATAGTTGATAAACAGATTCTTGAGTGCCTACAGGTTTAAGTCACACTACAGAAACTGTTATGTACTTTGAGTTATTTGCCTTTAAGGGATTCTACTATGGAGTTGTCCAAACCTATAGGTTTTAACGGCCAATTTGATCAATTGAAGTAACTACTTGACAATTGCTCCAAGTGCACCAAACAATGTGCGAGCCACCGAATTGAGGGGGCTGGTTAAATAACATCCCAAATTACTGTTTCCTCATCCCACAAAATTAAACAACATTTAATCTACTATGTCATTAATATAATAATATTTAAATTGATAGTGTTGTTAAACAATTCTAGGCCGAAATATGAATTTTGTCACCATGTCTGTATGGTTGAATAAATCTTCAAGTAATTGTTTAATTTATTTTTAATACCTAAATTAGAAATAATGTTGCTTCAATAACAACAATATTAAAGTTTTTTTATATTTGACTGACCAAACTTATAAAATAATGAGAGTATTTTACAAAATTTAGATTGTTCAGCAAAAACAGTACCCAGTATATATTTGTTTATTAAAAATTAGCAATCAATACTAAGAATAAAATATTTAAAAGGTAATTAGATTTGAATTTTTTTATATTGATTATTATTGTGGGAATTTTCCCCTTAAACTTATAATTAACTTATCTTCGTCTTTTCAATGTAAATAAATATCTTGACTGCACAAAGTAACTGCTATGTTAAAATGTGTTCCCGGCTAGTATCCTTTTCTGTCAAGTAGAGACTCAGTTTGTTTGCCACTAAGGAAGGCAGGTCCAATAACATTGGTGTTTGGTGGTGCAGTATACCCAAACAAATTCCTTTCTTTCTTTCCCACTAAAAAAAGCTCAACTAAGCTACTATATGACATCTAAATGTTAATACATTTTCTTGAAAATAATCGTCATACAGTTCCAATCTTCTGCTCATTCAGTCATGTTTCTTAAATAAAAGATCAATATATTTTTATTATATTGCTTATATTTTATGATTTTCCTTATACCTGTCTACATTAATGGATAAAATGCAGGCAATGCCTTATTAATACAGTAAAACCTCTTTAATTCGACACCCAGTAACTCAACAGTCTGGTGAACTTGACAGTCAAGAGCTAGCCAGGTGCAAGTCTAGCTGGTGTTAGATTATATGTACTTTGCATTGAGAAGAGCCTTAAGCTGAGGCTCGTTGGACATTTGAGGATTCTTTGCAGATACAATAACTGTATACATGTAAGTAATAAATGTATGACACAACTCAAATCAGCCGTGTACTCATTAAGTAAAACCCAATAAAAATTTTAATGTTCTGGATATCTTGACGACCTCTGGACCAAAAAGTGTTGAGTTAGTGAAGTTTTACCGTAGTTTTAATTTTTAGATATGTGTATATATATTTCTAAGTATACAATATTTTCAGTTTCATTCTTTTCAAGGAATATAATACTAAAAATAGCACCAGGCCTTACTTCTTTGCCCTTTGTCTCGCCCTGCTCGAACCACTCAACAGTGACAATGCGAGAGGCGAGATTAACTCCCGACACAACAGCTGGATGAACCCTTCCTGAAACACAAACACAGACTGTTAAGTTTTATGTAAACAATCACCTACTATATCAAAATGTACTTGGGCAGTGCACACACACACATATATGGATACTTAATAAGTTGGAAGTCTAACAATGCTACAAAATAAGTTAAACCAATTTATTTTGAAATCTATAGTGATGACACTGATATCACTTTTCTCTTCATATTAAGCACTTTAATTATAGTAAATCAAAATTGAATTTGCTATTAGTTACACATAAATAGCTTAGTATAACCATTGATGTTATACTCATTTAAATAGATTTCTCATCCAATGTAAAATTTTTAGTTTAAAAATATCAGCTGTTTTTGTGGTCCTTTGTGGAGCGCTAGTCCCGTGTAAATATAATGCATTTTAAACCAGCTGTAGTTGTAGGCCTCACTAACTAACCTAATAACAGGCACAAATATTCCTATTAGATGGAATATCTATTGTAGATGTATATAATCAAGGGTAAAACCAACTGTAGGTGTTTTGGGTAAATTTTATAAATCACATGTGTCATAACCTCCCTTACTTAGACAGAGGAACCTCCCTTACTCATTGTGCATCAAAAGAAATACATGAAGCCTGCAATCGATAGAAAATTCCTTACTACATGCAGAATCGTGGTTTTGACCTTGAAATCTTTCCAGGAATATTAGAAACCTTTTTAACATTACCTTGCCTATTTAAATGTTAAAAAAGTCTCCTAACTCAGACTAAGGGAGACTCGACAGGCAGGCTGATACCAGAATCGATTCAATGTGAACATTACTGTAAAAACTTTGAGTTCAGCCAGGACTTGAACCTACTCTCGCTAACTGAGGCTCTAAGTCGTAAGTTAGACTTCTGGCCTTATTTGTCTTATGAAATGTAGTAAAAACTTCAAGTCCAGGTCAGAACTCGAACATATTTTCGCTAACTCCGGCTCTTCTTCTTACTCTTCCCGCCTGATTTGTCTTATGAAATGTAGTTTTTAACTATTTTTAAATTTATTTTTACATTCAAAATTATTTACATATATATATATATATATTAATTCTGTTTCATTGCATACAGTAGTTGGTTTTCAAATTCTGCTTCATGTCACTGCTATTGCTCAATTACAGGTTTTATGAGTTCAAACGGTAATAGAGCTACAAGACAGCACGATAGTTAACGTTAAGGTACAATTAGCAGCAGTCTCTAACAGGGCAAAGAAAGTGGCCATTCAGTAGACAATGGAGACTGTGAGAACTGAATACAGGTGAGAACTGTGGCAATATTACTGGACAGTGGGAACTTCTAATGACTCTCCAGATTAATCTTGGGTTTAAAATCTTTTGATTTTAAGTATCAGAATGGTAATGGAGGATTCAATTGGTAACTAGACTTGACAGACACAAAGTTAACTAGATAAGTTTCTTACATTATTTTTGTAAGAAGTGTGTTTTAGTAATAGGTGTATTCAACAACTCTCACACTTAGAGTACAACAAAGTTCGTTTTGTTGTTAGATATTCTAGTTGTTATCCCTTATTTATATTTAGCATGTATATTTTGCTTGTTATCGGTTTGTTATATCTGCCTGTTATTGTAAATTATTTATACTGTTTTTTATGTTTACCTATTGTATTGTTTGCCTTGTTCATTGATTTTTTTGCTTCTATGTGACTTTTTCTATATATATTTTGCATGTTGCATCCTGCTTGTGTAGATATTGTTGTAGCATGAATGAAACTAAAATTATAATCATTTTTTTTTCTAGTACAATAGCAATTAGAATATTTACTTAACTTATAAGCATGCCATGTTGAAACTTTTGTAATTTTGTAAAATTAGTTCGCCCGTAAATAAATAAACAATATTTATATCAGAATAATATGACAGTAACAGGACTCCGTTCAATATCTTTATAAAATGCAATAGTGTGTTGAGCAAAGTAATAAAACTTTCTTTAATGGCACAATGATTGGTGTTTAACCAACAAGTATAAAAAAAACTAAAAGTCTAAAGCATTATATAAGGTACATGAAAAACTTAAACTAACACCTTATAGATTTTTTCTCTTAAAATCAATTATACCTTCTACATAGCCTGAAGAGTTTAAAACAATTAATAAGTTGGTTAAATCCAAGCTTCATAAGCTTAAAGGTTCTCAATTCGATACCAATTAGAGTCCTATCACATTTGGAAAGGAATAACATGCTGTTGACTTGTCAATGGGATACTAATTAATGACACTTCCTAAGGATAGTTGGCCTTAGTTTGTAACAATGCCTACATTCGCTCATTTACACTCATCACACTCATTCGAAATCTATATTCCCGATATCTTGACGATCTGCATCTTAAGAATAGATAAAAAATTAATAAATAAGCAATAAAATAAACAAATACCTCCATTAAATCAAGCTAAATTTAATTTTGGATAATCAATTTTTTAAAAGGTTATGTTTTACAAAACAAAAAAAACAAAATAATAAATCATATGAGTTTGATTCTAATCTGCTTAAAAAATGTTTTTCATGTACAAACTTCAAACTTGACATATAACATGGAATCATAACATACTGGCGTGCCATGAACTAGCATAAACATAAAATATGTACCTATATATAATCCCAACAAAAGAGCAGTGTTTAGAACTTAACTTTTAAAACTATGAAACAAAAATAAATATTTCAGTAAAATAACAAGAGCTATGTAAGTACCCTGCATAAAATGTGTTATTTCGTCATCCATCAGTTCTATCAGTAGCGTACCTTCCGTAAGATCTGTAATGACGACGCCCTTGGACATACCGTCCACAGGATCCAGGGACGTGGTCCCATTCTGGCCTTCCTGTCCGGACCGTGGTTTGTCCTCCGTCTTCCTCCAGCAACGCCGCCACCACGCCATGACTCGCGCCGCGCGATTGAGCCACCGGCCGCGCTACACCGAGTTCACAGACTTGCAGCGGTCGCTCGCTCGGTCGTTAAAGGTCTAGGCCGTGCGGCCAAGGGCTCCTGAGCGTGTGTGTCCTCACTCCTTTTAGGGACACACTTTTAAACACAGTCACTCTGCACGCTGGTATTACACGAAGTGATTTATACTCACTGTTTGTTTATTTGTATTGAAACTTGAAAGACGTGACTTAAACAGCTGATTGTTTATGGCATTAAATTGCTTCACTCTCGCAACGTACTGAAACTAAATGTTTTGATTTTTTTGCAAAGAATACATAAACAGAATTAGCGCAGGGATGGAATGTGTTAAGTATATTATTATTTATTATGTGAAACCTCGTTCAAAAAAACTACAGACGATTTGAATATAAGGCTGAAGATAATAGATACTAAATGTCGAAGTCGGGAGGTGGGGAATTAGATTAACGTACTTTGCAAACAATGGTAGTGGATGATACTATGTTAGAAGAGTGGGTTGGCTAAGCTAAGAAAGTGATCTGATACATTAAGGGCTTGTTGAAGGAAAATAAAATATGAGGAGTATAAAATAATTCTCAATGAGTAACATAATAAAAATCGAAAATAAATAACTGGCACCGTTACAAATTACAATACACTATGCGTACTGTTCGAGACGCAACCCCCCTCCTACACTGAACAATCAGACAAAACAACCGACGAGGACTCATATTCCAGTTCCAAACATCGCTTAGCATGCCTACCTTCTATTTTGGGAGAACAGCACGAGTACGTAAAACTGTACGCCTGTACGGGTCCTACCAACCCAGCGAGCGTCGAGGACCTCACACGTCCACTCGACGATACATTAAGGATAAGCTGATACATCAATACAACTAGGATAAATACAGAACAGAAATTCTGGCGATTTAGCCTGGTTTCCGGCCAGCGTGAATCTATTATAATTTATGCATCATTTGAACACAGAGCAAATAATACAAATAAATAGAGTTTGCATCGGCAAGCCGCACCATAGGAGCAGTTGATGCCGGCCGCCGGATGTTTCACCTTGTGAGGTATTTGCACTCAAATTAAAGTACGTGCTTTGTTTGCATCAAGAACTAAGCCACTTAGAGACCAAATAACATTTTGAAACTGAGCATGTTTTTATTCATATAAGGAATCGAGTCTTGAAATACGAATCTAATGGTGATAAATGAACACCATCATTAGAAAAGTTCCCTATCCAGAGTGATAGAGGTTTTATATTTGGAGAATTAACTTGATACGATTTGTAAGTATATCTGAGGAATAATTGAAATTGAAAATTGAAAATTGTTTATTTTTCCATACAGCATACAAAATTTACATCTTTTCCTTATTTTAACAGTATAAAAAAAAAGACGCTCAAGATAAAAACTATATATATATGTACCATATCAATTTATCTTAACTAAACTAAAAACTACCAAAACTGCTGCAGGGAAATATACTGACATGCAAGGGGATCAGAAATGTCCCCTGTCTGCATGCAGGAGCTTAGTTGGACTTAGACTGTAAAAATATAATATTATTTAAAGGAAAACAAAAATAACTTGCATGCAGTCATTGCCAGGTAAGCCTACATACACGAGCGCTCGCGCACACGCACACCCACACGCACACACACACGCTCGCACACACCCTCACACACATCCCCCCACATACAAACATTCTCACACGCGCGCACGCCCACACATACTCTCGCGCACCTACACACACTCACACGCCTACACTCACGCGCGCTCACGTACATCCACACACATACGCACACTCACTATCTCACGCACCTACACACACTCGCACACCCACATACTCACCCACTCCCGCACACACATTGAGAGTTAGAAGAACCCATTTATTTTTAAGTTTGTCACTATTCATTCAAGAATGATTAGGATAGTTAATTATAACTTAGCATAACGTTTTGGTAATCGTATGTGTGTTTGTACAACACATGGTTATAGTTGTACAAATTGTATTGAATATTAATAAATAAAGTTATATGGACTTGAACTTGAACACATACGCGCACACACACGCTCACTTTCTCACAGGCTAGAATAACTATCATCTGGCCAGTTTTATTAAAAGTTAGAACTTCTTTGAAAACTTTACGATATATATTTAATTTAGCTACCAGTGCAAATTCAACTTGCTTACTACAACTAGTTAACTGGGAATATTTGTTCGCAATAAAACTAGGTTTAAGAAGTGATTGATCTATAAGTAATGGGTCACGAACTTCTACACATCAAATGTATCCTGTACAATTACTGAAAAGTACAGAAACCACGTAGACCATTACTTAGATAAACCAATGGAAATGTAGCTAAGGAGAAGGATGGCAAGAACAAGCTGCAGTGAGAGGAAAACTGACGATACAGTGCTTTGAGAAGTAAACACTCACAGACATTTAGTAAAAGTACAGACACCACGTAGACCACGCATACGTATAGCATTACTTAGATAAACCAATGGAAATGTAGCTAAGGAGAAGGATGGCAAGAACAAGCTGCAGTGAGAGGAAAACTGACGATACAGTGCTTTGAGAAGTAAACACTCACAGACATTTAGAAAAAGCAATAGGAAGGAGAGAGGGTTCAGTGTTGGCCATATTCTCCAGCATAATGGTAGGGCATACCATAAATAAATTATTTAAGGAAAAATTATGGAAAGAAAGGCAAAAGGAAATCACGGAAGAAAATCATTGAAGAGGTAGTTGAAATTATGGAATGCCAGGCTTATGGAGTGATGCTGATCGCGGAAAAGGGATTGAATGGTTGCAGCAACACGTATAGCATTTAGATTAATTTTAATGTTATAACAGAAAGGAAAGTGCTTATACTTTTAACTATTTCATTTGTTTAATTTTCTTGTTTTGAGGTCCTCTCTGTAACGACAAAGGAGAATAGGCCTACGGATCATGAATACGATGGATAAGTGAATGCAATCTTTGCTACTATTGTTTTAGAGTACCATTATTTTAAGAGCTCTCTTACATATAAACGGCCAAAGGGTATCACCTAATCCAATACAAAATTTTTTTAAATCTGTTTTATACTTTTAAAAAAACTAAATTAAGAATGGAAATACAAAGCTGTAAAAATTTTAAAAAATCATACATTTTCGATTTTCTAAACTTACAAAACAACTAAAGCTGTAAATGCGTATTTAGAGTAACATAATCACATTTTTTTAATTGTAAAGGGCCGCCTGAAGGGAGTGATGGATCGGAACTAGTTGTCCCGAGTGACACGCAAACTAAAGGGTCACCCGCCCCCTGTCCCAAAGGGAGTGATGGATCGGATCTAGTTGTCCCGAGTGATGCGTAAACTAAGGGGTCACCCGCCTCCTGTCCCGAAGGGAGTGATGGATCAGAACTAGTTGTCCTCAATGACGCGCAAACTAGGAGGTTACCCGCCACCGGCCCTAAAGAGGGTGATGGATCAGAACTAGTTGTCCTCAATGAAGCGTAAACTAAGGGGTCACCCACCACCTCTCCCGAAGGGGGTGATGAATCGGAACTAGTTGTCCCGAGTGACACGCAAACTAAAGAGTCACCCGCCACCTGTCCCGAAGAGGGTGATAGATCGGAACTAGTTGTCCCGAGTGATGCGTAAACTAAAGGGTTAATCGCCACCTGTCCCGAAGGGGGTGATGGATCAGAGCTAGTTGTCCTCAATAAGTGACACGCAAACTGAAGGGTTACCCGCCACCTGTCCCGAAGGGAGTGATGGATCGGAACTAGTTGTCCCGAGTGACACGCAAATTAAAGGGTCACCCGTCCCCTGTCCCGAAAGGAGTGATGGATCGGAACTAGTTGCCTCGAGTGACAATCAAACTAAAGGGTCACCCGCCACCTGTCCCGAAGGGAGTGATGGATCGGAACTAGTCCCGAGTGATGCGTAAACTAAGGGGTCACCCGCCACCTGTCCCGAAGGGAGTGATGGATCGGAACTAGTTGTCCCGAGTGACACGCAAACTGAAGGGTTACCCGCCACCTGTCCCGAAGGGAGTGATGGATCGGAACTAGTTGTCCCGAGTGACACGCAAATTAAAGGGTCACCCGTCCCCTGTCCCGAAAGGAGTGATGGATCGGAACTAGTTGCCTCGAGTGACAATCAAACTAAAGGGTCACCCGCCACCTGTCCCGAAGGGAGTGATGGATCGGAACTAGTTGTCCCGAGTGACACGCAAACTAAAGGATCACCCGCCACCTATCCCGAAGGGAGTGATGGATCGGAACTAGTTGTCCCGAGTGATGCGTAAACTAAAGGGTCACTCGCCACCTGTCCCGAAGGGGGTGATGGATCAGAACTAGTTGTCTCGAGTGATGCGTAAACTAAAGGGTCACTCGCCACCTGTCCCGAAGGGGGTGATGGATCAGAACTAGTTGTCCTCAATGACGCAGAAACTAAGAGGTTATCCGCCATATTTCCCGAAGATAGTAATTTCACAATAGCAGTTTTATGTTATATAATATACTTATACATTATAATTTCATAAAATATGCAAAGCAGCAGCCAATAGGCTACATCATAATACCAAAACGGTTATATATTATTTTCAACCAAAATAGGACAGTTCTAAAATGTTCTGACATTTCTGACATGACAGCGTATTATTTAACCAATGATGGAAATGCTATTGCAAAAGTATATTTTTCCTCGTTCTGTAAAGTAACATCTCCGTAAAATATGGAACTGAAGATTTCATTGAAGTTTTCAGGAACGGAAGTGGTATTCTTGTTGATCATTTTGTACAGAGTATTGAATAGCTTGCAACTGGGGTTTTGTACAACCTTAAATATACGTTTGGTAAATAAGAAAGCTTAGATCATTATATGAATTAACATAGTTAGGCTCCTTACGGTCGAGGATGGTTCATATATCATTACACAAAACGTTTACATTAAACTTATTCATTTTAAGACGATTACAATTTGGGGGAGGGGGGATGAAAAACAAATGTACCCCCTTTGACCTACACAGAACCAAAACTACTGAACCAAAAGATTGCTTTACTAACTTATAGGGTTCACTTAGATTTTTATCTACGGCCACTACAAAATAACGACGGAATTAAATTTTAAAAAATTAATACCAAAATACTACTACTATTTTGTAGTACTTATATTCTTGTCAGTGCAGCAATATCTCATAACCCAAGAAATGTGAAACAAAATCAATATGACCAGTACAATTGTGTGACTCTGCACAATCAAAACGATGAATAGGTATATAAGTAAACGAAGTACTTTCCTGAACTAATCCACTGAGCGTCAATGTGGTAAACTTCAGTAGAAACAATAAAACAACAACTTACGAATGCCACGTATTTTTACCATGAGTTTCGACAGTTTATAAACTTTTGGAAAAATATATTTATTATTATTATTATTATTTTTATTAGTGGTCCTACACAATCGAATATGTTTTAGGTTTAATTACACCAGGTGGGAGGGTAGTTGCTAAGTAAGGAAAGGAGAAGTCATGTGTTAATTGCTACTGTAATTTCTTAATTAAAATCAATTAAGTACTTGTTAAATTAATTTAGTAAATTAAGATACACGTATTTTATGTATAGGTAATTATTATTTTAATTTGTATTTTCAAACTTGCAGATATACTTACTACATCGATCATGAAAATGTAAAATAATGAAAATGCACCAAATTTTAATTTTGGTCGGCTGTGAGAAACAAATATGTACCCATACTAAATGTATAACTAGCAATTCTTCTAATGTCATTTAAGCCTTTAAAAAATTACAAAATTATATTACTCTTATTAAAAATACAAACGAATATTTTAATTAAATAAATAAGACATTATGCACTTTCAACTCACATCGAAAAATAAAAATTTTGTTTCAAAGTCATTGAAAAATGAGTTTATGAGCTAGTTTATCAGGGAAAATATATATTCTCGCCAGGAAATATGGTTTTCACCACAAAATAAAAAATATATTTTGTGGAAGAAAGTTTTAAAGATGAATTTTGTTATACTTGTATTTTGTAATTGGTGTGTTTTTACACTAGACACGTATATATAGGCTAATTGATATTGCGGTTAAATTATTTTTTGACCCTCTTTGGACGAACGTAACTTCTCTCAACAAAGCCGAACTAAACATATCCCTCAGAAGGATTAGAGTTGAAGAGTCTGCAGAGGCTGTCGGCCATGTTGGTTTTAATCCTATAAGAACAGTGTTATTTGCGAATCCAATTTTTTCGTTATTTATTGACCAAAAGTTGTGTCTGAGGAGTCATTTTAAAAGTTATCATATTGCGAATTGGTTTTGCTTTTGATATTTTAAATACATACGCCTAGTTTTGAAAAATAGGTGAACATAAAAACTTCAAATTAAATATTATTATATATTTTTTATAAAACTAATTAGGAATTCGCAAATCAATTCCAACGCGCAATTTTAATTTCGATCAAATAGAATTGGTTTGAACAAAATCTGTTCAAAAATAACTGTTTAGTTCGGATACGCGTGATCGTATGTTCGGTTCGAAAATAACATTATTCTTAAGGGATTAAAACCAACATGGCCGACAACCTCTGCAGACTCTTAACGTTAAATTAGAGTGCCTGGTCGTCCTCGAGGACCTCCTGCCGGCCGTCCTTCCAGCGAAAATGTAGACACTAGGCAAATTGGTATTTTGCAGTTTCTTGAGTTATACTTGCGCGCATATAACCGCTAATAGCAATTCTTTTCCAAAAACGTTTTCCGTATTATCTCGAGAAATTAGTATAATATACTTGTTTTAGCGTTAAAACAAAATACGTCAAATTAAGTATGTAGTGGGTTAAAGAATTCATTCAAAATAATAGAAAATGTAAAAAATACTACAAATTGGAAAATTGTTGTTTGCGAACGATTTTTTTCGGCGGAAAAGACCAATCCCAGAAAATAAAGCCCATTTATAGGCCATGTCACACAAGTTGTAGTCACCTCGTGCGACTGCCGAGACATTGGGAGGTTCCGTTTGGACCAAGTAACGGGTCCCATTTCCGCTACCGTCACCGCTCGTGTTACACCATGAGCGGAACTGGCACGGCCGTGCAAATTGCCTAAGTAAATTAGTTACGTCACTCTGCCGAAATTGGTATGTCAATCGCACCGCTGCTCCAATAGTGGCACTGATTGGCTGTGCAAACGGAGAATAAAGTTTACAATCATTATCTAAAGTACATATGAGACATTAGTACCGTAACCATGAGATGTACATAATGTACATGTACAGTAACACTGCGGCGTATGCTGTAACCCAGCGACTATCAGGCCGGTTACACACAGGGCGGTTATCGCCGTCACAGCAAATTGCCGCTGCCACTCACATAACATTTTTGTTTGTTGTTGAAAAAAACGAGATGCTCATAATCCATGTAACATGTATATATGCAGTGAACTAAACATTCAAATAAAAATACTAATACAAAATACTAATAAGTTTTAAAATGCCAATTAAACTAAATATAAGTAACATAAACTGTATATAACCTATATGTATGGGTTAATTGATTTAACTCATTTAACAACTACTTAATTAATTAATTTTATTTAAGACATTAAAATATGTGATATTCTTAACCCTTAATTACTATCCTGGGGTCATTTATGACCCCAGAGTGTAATTATTTTGACTTTATATACCTTGTACTTGCAGGATTGTCCTATCTCTTTATCTAATCTCTTTTCAACTATTGAGACATACAGTGTATGTGGTGGTTTCTTGTTCGGTCACTCCATATCTGGCTGGCAAGCTTCTGGGGTCAAAACTGACCCCACGATAGTAGTTACGTTAGACTTTACTCTTTTATTTGAAATTCCAACTAGTTAAGACATAGTTCTGTGTCTTAACTACTGTACCCAAACAATACCACTGAACGTGTATGGGTGGGCGGACGGGTCAATACCACTGTACGTGTATGGGTGGGCGGACGGGTCAATACCACTGTACGTGTATGGGTGAGCGGACGGGTCAATACCACTGTACGTGTATGGGTGGGCGGACGGGTCAATACCACTGTAGGTGTATGGTTGGGCGGGCGGACGGGTCAATACCACTGTAGGTGTATGTGTGGGCGGGTGGTTGGGTCAATACCACTGTAGGTGTATGTGTGGGCGGGTGGGTCAATACAACATGGAGCTGAGGTGATAATAAAATGAAATAACTACCAATTATTTAATTCTTTACCAATTCATTTCTCACGTTTTTTCCTTTACTTCCAGGGCTTCTTCCAAAATTCCATATGTTTTCAAAGGGGTGGGTTTACGTATCTTCAAAATTGATACCGTCTCTTTGACGAACAAAATTATGCAAAATACAACACTCTTTAACTATTGTATATAAAAACTCTGGCTGTACAAGTATAGGTGGTGTCACTCAGTTTCATTTCGGCGACGCAGAATAGACTCATCCTGCCAAACCGCGTCCCTCTCAGCCGCATGCCGCCAAACCATACTGGGTGCATATCACAATACAGCTGAGCTAAAGACTACACGGAGCATAAAAAAACCTCCCTTCAACTGTGTGCGTTAATTGAAAAAATACAGTGTGCAAAACCCATAACAAAGTGAGTATTACGTGTGAAGAGTGCCAATAAGGGAAATTGGACAAGAAGAATTCACCAACTTTAGAAGGGGTTTTTTTTACTGTAGCAGTATGTGGCCAAATACTATAACTTCTTATAATATAGATCTAGTTGTAAAAGACAATATACAGTTTTGATTTTTATAATTTTACTAAGGGTAAAAAAATTTTGTGACATTAAAGAAAAATTAAAATAAAAACTGTTTTATGTGTAAAATAATATCCAAACATCATTCTATTTACAAGAAGAAAAGATAGAGAAAGGGTTATTATCGTTTAAGTTATTAAAATAATATTTTAGAGATTTTTAGTGTTATTTTTAAAATTGGGGTCGGTCTTGCCCCAAGATAGTAAAAATAAGTTTCGTAGTTAAGAGTTAATTACCGTACTTTTGTCAAATATTATAATATTATGTTGGTGGTATCGAGTCAGTTATTTA